>OOFE01023274.1:4194-27096 GCA_900323365.1 Monocentris japonica | reverse complement strand
CACACACACACACACACACACACACACACTTCCTGGGACATACATATTTGGGATATATGTATTTGGAAAGTATAATTTTATAGGTTTGAACAGTCTGAACTGCCAAGTCAGTTATGGAGCTCATATATGTGTTAGACCTGTTTCACCTTTTGGATCTTTTTTGTTTTAGGTCTTGAAATTCTGTCTGGGACCAACTTAAATAATGTCTATATGACAATTGCAAACTGCATTTCATCTTTCGTATGATGTGTTAACAACACAGCTGGGTCAAACTGATTTTCCCCACTGTTTTGATATTAGTCTCCAATATAATCCCATTTGTACATTATTTACGTATCAATCTATCAAATGATAAATTAAAAAATCTCATGAGATTCCCTGAACTCATGTTGATTGGAACGAAGGATCAGTAATAATGGTTCAACTGGTTCTGATCTTGTCCCCTCTGTCTTGTCTACCGGCTAAATCCACTCAGCAGAAACTGTAGAAGGGAGAGTTCTGCCAGAGCGAGACACCGAGAGGCCCTGATCATTTGTAACTTTAATCTGCACATTCGGTCCCCTGCTTAAGTTTCACCACAAATTTACTTTCAATACTTCAATACTTTAATACTCTTTACCTTATGCCTTCTTTTCAGATAATGTGAGAAATCCTTTTTGAGTCATGAAGGGAAAATAGAGTAGGATAACATCCTCAAGTTCAAGTTGATTGAGAATCATGCTTATTCCTTGGTAAATCTATAAATAATTGAACATATCATCATTTCAAGTGACTGTCGCCAACATCAATTTGTCACCACATTTGTCTCTGAAACTCATCTCTTGCCTTGTACTTACTGAAGGCATGTTAACACCTAATGGCACTGTAACTCAGTTTTATCTGATGATATTTTCTTCTGTGAAATTCATACATATACAATATAATATCACTGTTTCAAATAATGTCATGTCCTTACTTATACTACAAGCCATAAAAGGCAGCAGCACATTTCTCTCTGCACTTCCTGCCACTGCCTTTATTCCCTGCTCTTATTTATGTGATCAAGGTTCAACATATTGTCTGGGATAGATATATGCTCTCGAGGAGTTAGCACAGTGCACATTGCTGCTGCATATAAACCTCTCTAAAGCTGGAATATGATATACAGAACAATTTGCTGTTTGTTCAGCCATGTAATATGTTTTTAAAAGAGATCAGCATAAAGAAGGCAGTGTAAGTTTCCACATGTTTATTTATCCATCTCAATCATTGTCAGTGGTATGGTGGTGTGTGCACAGAAATGAAAACAGGGACCAATGTAGTGATACAATTCACCAAAAGGCAAATAGAAAGGGTTTGTCTTTGAATGAGCAAAAAGTCATTTAAAAACAATTCAAGCACACAGACTTTGGGTAGAAAACAAAATAAATTCCAGGGAATGGAGGCCGGAAGATCTGGAGACTCCAGAGAGGAACGGGGTGAAGAAGACCTGAAGACTTGTGCTTTCTTCCTCTGCAGTGCTCTCAGGAGAGGACCAAAGTCTGGAATTCTAGAGTAAGAAATATGTTGGATTAGCTCTGAAAACGTCTAAAAGATAAATCACTGAATGAGTTTATCAGTGCACAAACCTGCCTTTGACATTTTATTTTGCAGAACCAGTGCACAGCATATTTCAACCTTAGTATGATAGACAAACCCTCAATGGATCATCCAGTTTGCAAAAAAGACAGACTGAAATCATTCTTATTAATCCTGTGATGCACAGCTGATGGGCAACATTTAGCCCTGAATCAGCATCTGGAGGTCATGACTTCTGTGAGCCAGTAGCACCAAATGGTTTACATAGTAGGCCTAGAAATCTGCAAAACTCTTTCCAAATACAACGACAAAAAACATAAAGATTTGCGTTCCAAACACTCATTCAGTGCATCCTCTCTGTCTTGCATCCTCATTTCTCCATCTATGCCATCCCTCTGCCTTTCTGGATCACTCAATGCATTTCTGTTCTAAGTAAGTACTAGTTATTGCTCTTTCATTTTGCCTCCATATATGAAGCTGCTGTTGACTAATACATGTAATATTGAGGATTTAATCAGCTCAGTGGGCTTGTGGTTATCTGCAGCATCTTCCAGCAGACCACTGCCTTGCCACAGGGATTTACTTGATCTGCAAATAAAGTGCAAAACTAAAGAACTTAACTGTTGACTGACTTTACACCAAAATGAGGGTTTGAACCAGTAAATGTGCCTCATCTCTGTCCCCACGTCCACATAGTCTTCTGTTGGCTGTCAGTGGAGAAGCCTGAGGCAGCGTGTGGTGATGGCATCGCTGATGAGCATCTTCTAGCATCAGGAGCAAATTGTTCATGCTCACAAATCTAGATTGAACAGTCCAAGATCATAGAAATAACACTAGTGGAATTTGTTTTAGGGTGATGGATTTTCCATTTGAAGACTTTCCCAATGCAGGCCAGTACACCCACACGTCTGGGACTAAAACACAGATACATCACTGGCCAGGGTATGGCGTTAAAAGCCATACATCTGTTTTTTTACAGTGTGCTCTTGCATTCCATACAGAAAAAACATCTTTTATATTTGACATTACACTATGTAACACTAGATGTCTTACCATTTAGTCCTTTACGTGCCTAGCCTGCTTGTCTCTATCCTATTTGGTTCTTTGGCTCCGCCCATTGAGGTTTAACTCAACCAATCAGATTATTTCTGGCTCCAGAGCAGCTCTGCGTCTGAGAAATGTTTGGAGAACTAAAACTCAAATCTGCAAAATTCAGACACTGACCCTCTGCTCCGATCTTGCCATCATTGTCATCATCAGCTGCAGAGATGAAGTTCTTGGCCTCTGCATCAGTCAGTGTCCGTGCCCCAGGAACAAACCGCTGCAGAAAGAACCTGGACACACACACACACACACACACACACACACACACACACAAAGAGAAAACGAGAATATTGGTTGTTGTTGTTGTAATGATTTGAATGCAGGTGGACTAAGGAACTAACTGACTCAAACTGTACATTGCTCTATCTCTAGCTCACACACACACACACACACACACACACACACCCACAATTCCTCAATTGCATGCCTTGAGTCACCCCTCTGATCTCAGCTCCCTTCACAAAATTATATAAAGGTGAATTACACTTTGCCCGTAGTGGATTAATGGTGCCGTCCCATTAATACAGTGGAGTGATCTTGTTGCACTAAATCTCTCTTTATCTCCCTTTCTCTTTCACACACACACACACACACAAATACACACACACACATACTAAGCCCTGTAACACATTACAAATAATGTTCTATGTATAGTAAAAAACAATAAAAAGTTTTTAGGCTTATCACGTCTCAGTGAGGGCTGTTACATCCTAGAGGCAGAGATCCCATCACATACTTCATCTCAGCCTCCTCGATGTATCCGCTGTTGTCATCATCAAGAATTTTGAAGACATCTTTGATCTCCTTGGCCGTCTTCGAGGACAGGCCACACAACTGGAAAAACTTCTTGTAGCAGAATGAGTCCGGAGCTGCAAAGTAACACACACACACACACACACACACACACACACAAAGCATGCAAGAATGGGGTTAGGGTTGGCCTGTGAGGTTGCCAGGTTGGGAGCTGATGCAGAGATTAAAACAGCATGTGGCTGCTGTCCAGGTGGGAGATTTATTTTCCTCGTCTTTATCTTTTAAGGCCAGCAGACACACGTCTTCACCAAAACAGACAAGATGATTAAAAGCATTTTCTAAATCGGTTTTAATCACAAGGGTCTAAATGCATTTTTGTAGAGAGAAAACAACGTTAAACACAATGCAGCTACAGTCAGAAACCATTATGTATCTTGGATTTCCAGACACGTCATTTCAAAGGGTGACATAGTTTATGAGATTTAAAAAATCAAGTATATACAGAATAGACATTATGTATGTAGAGAAAATATTTGAGACTTAAACCTTCAGAAGGGAGTCAAATGATTTGAAATTCAACCAAGCCTCTGTCAAGTGAGGAATTCAACGTACATCTGTCCAAGGAATGGAAGAAACAAAATCACTACAGATCTAAATCTTGATCTAGACGATGAGGATTAGGATTATTGTGCGCTTTATCAGAGTTAGGTGAGAATTTTTACAAATAGTTTTGGGAAGTCACAGCATTTGATCCCACAGGGTATTACTTTAATGGTCAAGTCATGCATAGACCAGATGTATAGTGCAGCTCTTCTTCTTCTGCAGAATTATTTGCAGTTCAGATAATTTTGTGATGCAATGGATGATTGGCGGTTTGCTTCTATTTTGGATGGCATGCAGTTATTATTTATTGGGATTTATTAGAAATTGATATTAAGAGGTATTCCTCTATAATCATCCTACAAGTTGTGTGTGTGTGTGTGTGTGTGTGTGTGTGTGAAGTTTCAGGCATCCCCTCTCTCCTCCTTTCTCCTGCCTCACCTATGTTTGCCTTAGACAGGTAAATCCTGCTGCATACACTTACCTTGACAGTCCTTGATAGCATTATCAATGGCTTCAGCGGAAAGGATGGAAGTGAGTGACATTTTAATGCTGTAGGGTAAAAGAGAGCACAGTACATTATTCACACACACAAACACAAACGCTCTCTTTCTCCCTCACTAAGCTTCTGGCCACGTCACCGTTAGGTTCATCTTCACCTATCTCGGTTTTGGTGCAAGCCACACTCAGCCAGTTTTTTGTTTCACGCTGGATTAAGGTTTTTTTTTTTTTTTTTTTTTGTACTTGCATCTAGGTTAATACATTGATCCTGTCAAAACTCCACAGTGATGATCGTTTTGGAAATAGGCACGAGTTGTCAGAAATTAAACAAAAATGCAGAGAAACAGTCCGTATCCCACAGCAAGTCTTTCACCTATTTTATTGAAAAGCCTTGTCAGTTTTATTTTTTATATTTTGCGCTGTTAAATGTACCAAAACACAAATGATGTTATTATCCCCGCCTGGTTAATCGCTCTTCCTGATCGGATTTCCCCCCGGACTGTTAATTGCTGAGGCTATTTAATTGTCTTCCACATAGAACTGGAGTGTGTAACAAGGTACTGGTCACACCTCAGCCTTTAAGAGAGTCCAAACATTTTTTATTATCATTATAGTAGAAAGCAAAGACCAAGATAAAATGGCAAGAAATCTATTTGGGAGCCATATCTAAAAGTTCACATCAGAGGAGCATTTTGGATTGATGTTCCCTCTAAGATGGAAGTTTGGTCAGCTAAAAAATAATGATCACAAATAATAATATCCGGTCAGTCATCAATAATTGCTCCACTTGACCCCAGGGGTGTAATCGATATAAGCGGGTTTGGACGTTTTGGTGGTAAATAATGCACAAAATTACACAATTTCCCTGCTGGCTGCTAAAATGAATAAAAGCCTATAGGAGTGTCATTCCGCAGCCAGGTTCCCGCCAAGCTCAGCAGAAACAGGTATGATCCACCTGTCCGGCACCGACCTGCAATTAAAGCTGCCAGCTACTCACCGCTCTCAAGGGTTCGCCTCGTCCAGGTCCACAGCAGCAGAGAAGGCTTTATGGTGGCCGCTGACAGCCGCCGGGCACTTATATAGGCCGCAGTCTGTGAGGTGGATGCGAGGACAGCGGCGGATGCTTGAGTTACCTGTCCGCGGATCAAATTCTCGCAGCCAGGTCCGTCTCGTATTCCTTACCTGCCCAATTAACCTTTACTATTTACATCCTGCTGTTGGTGCCTGGGAGACCTGGAGGGACCGCCCTGATAGTCTCTATGTATGACTGTCTCTCTGTCTGTCTTTCTCCCTGGCTGTCTCTCTCTCTCTGCCTCATACCACTATACTTTTTGATTCGTCCAGTCTCCTTTTCCTTCTCTCTCTCTCTGTCTGTCGCTCTCTCTCAATTCGTGATGGATGGTTGAGCGGTGGATGTGCAAGTGTGTGTGTGTGTGTGTGTGTGTGTGTGAAAGTGCTTTGGAAGTATGAGTGTTTTTTGGGTACGAGGGCTTTTTTAGCTTTTTTGAGAAAACTGTGGCTGTGTCTTTCAGTGAAGATAATTCATTAAAGAACATCGAAAGTCAAGGTCTCTGAATTAAATAAAATAAAATAAAATTTGGTAGTAATCGATAATGATAACATGAATAATAATCGTGATTAATAAATCTCACACACACACACACACACACACACACACACACACACACACTACCCAGGGCAGGTTTGTTTTCTAGTTTTGTTTTCACTTCAAACCATCTGACACAGCACCGCGTCTGATGAATCCAGTCAGCACTAAAACATTAGCAGAGAGGGGGAAGGCTTTTGTAACGAGGACCAGGGGAATAAATCTTGGCGCCCCATGAACCCCCTGCATAACACCTCGTGACTGACAGCGTTTTCAACTGTCTCTCGGGTGCTTGTTTTCACCATTTGAGAAACAAGTGCACAAATTAAACATTTCTCACCCTCAAAGATGAAGTCAGTATGCTACGGAAATAGAGACACAAACTAAGTGCAAGACTTGAAGAAGATTTACAATGTAGATCCCTCATCCACCTGGAACCCTTTTCTTTGCCTCTAACTTTTTCGTCAGTGCAGGCTTGTTGCCAGATTAGAGACTCCACCTTGTGGCTGCTTTATGCCAGTGCATGGCCAGCATTACTTGGGGCATCACACTGAGGGCATTATGACCACAAAATGTATGAGATGATGGTGATGGTTGGGGGGGCATCAGAGTCTAAATTAACAGGGTAAATCCCATCTAACTGTACCTAGTGTTACATTTCATCAGTGTCTTGAGGTCCTGATAATGCCCCTTTTTAAGGTGTAAAAAGGGCCATGAATTTATGACTTGATTTATAAAGTGAATGAACAAAGGAAGATGTGGTAATTTGATATTAGGTCCTTGTGTTAAGATCGATTGATGGATTCTCAGTGTGTTTCAGCGTTATTGTGATCCGCACCAATCATGAGTGAGTGAGATCAATAATGCATTTCTTAACAAGGCCGTGCATAAAATAAATCACACAGTTCGTTATCGATGACCAGGGTCAATAAAGTTATTGAAAAAGAACCTTTATTGTTTTCTCATCATCCGTCCGTTTCCCATAAAAGTGCATCATCATTGATCTGACAGTAAGCAAAACTCGACAGGAGAGAAAGACAGACACAAGTTAACCACGCTATACACTTGAGTCCGGTACATTCATCGTGGACAGCGAGGGTGAGCGTGGCCAGAGAGAGGGAGCCGAGTGGTTCTGCAGTCGGGTGAAAGGTCACGTTGTATAAAAGTGGTGTGAGGAGTTGACGAGAGAGCGAGAGGGAGGGGGAGGAGAAGAGAGGAGGGGAGGGGCATGTCTTGGCACAAGTTGTTCCTTCAGAGTAGTAGTGTTGGTCAGTATATAATTTATGCCTTGACCATGTTGGCGAACTCTGTAGTGGGAGAGCAAAGAAAGACAAAAAAATGGGTCAAGGGTTATTTGAGGCTATTTCACAACATTACACTATTACACAAATGTGAACAGTTCATCAGAGTCTTGGATCTGAAAATCTAAAAAGCCTATCTAGAATTAAGTCACATCTGAGCCCTGGGAACGAGTCCCTGATCCCTGATCCCTGATCCCCGATAAAGCTGCTGTTGTGGTAAAAAAAAAAAAGTAAGGATTCGCTCACCTTCAATTCCGATCTTGCCGTCACCGTCAGAGTCTCCGGCCAGGAGGAACTGCTTGGTCTCGCTGTCGGTCAGAGGTCTGGCGCTAGCGGAGAAGTTCTGCAGGAACAGCCTGGAGAGGAGGACCAGGGAGAAATGGTTCTGTTTTCAAAATGTAATTCATTTGACAACATTTGACACAAAAAGTCAACAAGTTCAGTTCTGTTCTGCTCTGCTCTGCTCTGTTAGTTCTGTTCTGTTCTGTTCTGTTGTGTTAGTTCTGTTCTGTTCTGTTCTATGTCAACCTATAACATGAGACACTAGAGGAGAGAGCTGGTTTAGAGTTACTTCCATGGAGAACACTTAGAGCTGAGCTTCTCAGATGCTTTGAGGCGCTGACATCATCCTAAATTCAGTGCGTGGCCAAACCCTGAAAGATGATCCCTGCACCGCAAAGCCTCTGAGAAGCTCCTCTCATGCAGGTGTCGGGGTGAAATCTAAGAGAGGGCACCTACTTCAGCTCCTCCTCCTCAATGAAGCCGCTCTCGTCCTGGTCAATGATGTTGAAGGCCTTCTTCACATCATCGGCAGACTTGGTGGACAGGCCGACCGTCTTGAAGAAGTCTTTGTGCTTGAAAGAGTCAGCAGCTGTGGTGAGAGAAAGGGAGGGGTCAGGTCAGACGCCATAGCTGTATCACATACAAACTGAGGTGTAATATCGCGATTGCATCGCTTATTGTTTACAAGGCTATTGGTAACTATTCACCACCAGTTTCCACTTTGACTTTTTTGGCTTTTCGTATCCACAGTGATACAAATTTGACTCACTACCTGAAAAATCGGATGCATTTTCAATGAGTCTGCACTGTAGCTCTCATAGTGAAGCAACAGCAGAAGTCACACTCTTTACATGCTTGCTGCACTGCTGCTTCACAATTGTTCCTCCCCCAAGAGGATTTTAACAAGAAAATCCTGCAACATTAAACGCAGAACAGGTACAAAGTGTTCTGCCATGGCTGTCACTTGACTCTGGGTATGTGATTCTGCATTAGCTGGAGTTGCTGCAAACTGTAAATGAGTCAACTAAGGATTCAGGCCTTTGCCTCGCCAAGCAGGTCTGGTAAAGTAGACGTGGTCGTGTATGTGCCATCTAGGCTCCGTGCATGTAGGTGATCTCCTGCAGGCAGTGTCATTTACATCCAGAAGGGCTTTACCTTGGCAACCCGCAAGGGCTGCAGTGATGTCAGCTTTGTTGAGAACACCATCGAATGCCATTTTTAACTGAGGGGAGGAGAGCAGACAACTCATCAGTTTTCAGCAGCAACAAATCAGACATAAGCATCACATTTGATTATGTGTTGCAGTTAACTGTTCATCATGAAGCATTATTATTTTTCCTCTAAGCATGATGTCAGATGTACTTCACAATGCACAATTCAAAGCTGGTAAATGACAGGCCTACATATAAGCTTCATAAAGCCATGCAATGCATTGCACAGTCCCTCTCTGTCAGTATTCCTCACAGTTAGCCCCAAAAAGCTCAATCAGAAAAAGTAGTCCATTTTTTCCAAAGGCAAAATATTGAATATCCCTTGCAGTTGTGGTTGGGATTTAGATTCTTTGATTCTTCCATTTCATTCCTTGGTTAGTCCAAAGTCAAACTCTTTCCCTTTCCCCCCCTTTTTTTTTGCATTCCACTGCATGAGGTTGAAGCTGACTTGGGTAGCAGACCTGCCTAAAGTTTGCAGCTCTTCAGTGAAACTCACCTTAGGGTTATGTCTAAGAGTGGATTCGCTAAGATGAATCTGGTCACTGCAGTAAGCTCCCCGGCGACGCCTGCAAGCTTATATACCTTCACTCACCCGAAATATGAGGCATATGTAATAGACACCGCATGCAAAGCAGTCGGTTGAAAAATGTGTCCAGTAGTCAGAGCTGTTCTATTAATATATACATAAATGAAGATGCTTAAATGGTACGTGTAGGTCGTTGCAGAACTACTTGACATTGCATCGGGCTAATAATATACGCTGCTGATTTGGGTGAAACGCGCTCTGCGTCCAAGCGGTTTCAGATCGTGTGAAATTGCGCACAGCACCAAAGATGAAAAAGTAAGGTAAAGTTTTACATCGTATACCACCGAGTCAAATGATCAGACAAGCCAGGCAGCTCTCCCGGGTGTAAGTGTTTAGAACAGATATGGACGAGCAGCTTATTTTTTATCATCAATAAAAGATGCGCGTAATAGCCACACTGTGAGCGTCCACGCCTGGGTATATACATCTAATGCAATTAGTACTGCCTATGTAGCCTGTATAGCAAAATCCACCAGTATATTTTTATATTGCTACAGTGATTAACTACCGACTCGTGCCCTCTCTGGCCTCTACAGTTTTGGTGAGAATTAACTTGCGCGTTATTGGCACGCGTAAAATACGTAAAATGTCTGCAATGAATTTTGCTCGCATTCCAGTGTCAGAAAAGTCTAGTTGTGGTGATTTATTACCAAAGGCGTTGTGATTTGGAGGAGAAAACTCGGTAAAGATGAATTAAAAGAATGATGAACAATATATAGACCAATGAGCAAGAAATGAGAAATGTCCAGTCAGGAACGTGAAGTCATATCTGCCGAATGTCACGCAGTTAAACGTTTCTTTACGGGACTTGATTCAAAAGATGAACACATATCTGTTTTAGTGTAGAATCTAATTTAATGATGTACATACCATTGGATGTTATGGTAAAGCCTATTGAAACAGAATGAGTTTTGCAGCTCGCTACCCAAACTAACCCACTAGTAGTTAGTCGAGAGAGCAGCGGCTGGTTGATGCATTGATGATGGGATTATTGGGATTATTCCTTACTTCGTTTTTCATTTGTTATGTATTGTATTATATATCTAAATTATACAATTCCATTGTTACTAAAATTAGATTTTACTAATTAATGTTGAAAGAGGTTTTATTTCCTTTTCTTGGTGACTCAAACTGAAAGGAGCTGAGATTGACTTGGCATTTTACTGGCAAAGTCACCATAGAGTCCTACTGTACACAAAGCAGGGTTCATTTTATATTGTTGATTTGATGTTAAAACCATTATCGAATTTGTCAACTCATTTTCAAAGTTATTTCAGGGTGCAAGCTGATGTTGAATCGGTGCTACATCCTACTGTTAATCTGCTGTCATCACCTACATCCCAGTGAGGACTGTCAGCCAGGTTTGTGGACGGCTCACCTCTCTGTTATACCCATTCAGACCATTTCTCCTTATGGCTGTGGCAGTATTTGTGATGCTATTTCAGGAAACAGTGAAAGCTGATCTTTCCGTCATCATCATCATCATCATCATCATCATTCATACATGTAACTCTTCGCATCTTGTGGTAACGTAACGGCGTTGCGTTCTCATACTATGCCAAACAATGCAACCAGCTGAGGAATTAGTCCCAGGGGCTTTTTCACGTCCATATTTGCTCTCAAGATTTGCTCGGTAGTTTAGGTGTGCTATGTGCCTGTTTTGCAGCAGGTGGCAGTGTTGAGATGCTCCTGCCACTATTGTAATATTAATAAAGTACTAATAAGTTTCAACTGTCAGAACAAATTATCTTTTAAACCTATGGGTTAGAATAATACCTATACCACACACCTGTTCTGTATAGGTGTGTGGTATTTATCTCTATCTAGCAGGAGGAGCGAAAGGAAAACCAAACAAGACAAAGATTGAAGTTCCCCCCCCTCCCCTCTAACTAATTCTCAGTTTTCTCTGTTTTCTCTGTGTAAAATGTCTTAGGGTGGTAAACACTTTGACATTGCATTACTCTATATATTTTAAGATTTCATTTTAAAGGTCCCATATTATATGAATTCAAAATGTCCACAATTTATATCCATAAATTATAAAAGATATATCATGAAGATATTATTAAAAATTGATTTTGGTGGGAGGATTTAATTTGGGGGATTTAAAGTTATTGAATTTTTCAAAAATCTGTAGTTTCAGACCAACTCCAGTAAATGCATCACAACTGGACTTGGTCCTGATTGGCTCCCTCACTAAAGAATTTCTGACACGGACCAATCAGATCAGGAAAGCCTCCACTCAGCAGGTGAGCTGATTCAAATTCAGCACTACCTCAATTGAATTAGAGGAGTTGGTGTTGTCGGCCAATCAGGGTCCAGAACTGTGAGGACTTCAAGTTCATTCAATAAACTAAACTAGACTAAACTAAACTATTTATTGCAAAACATCATGAAGAACATTATTATTATCCTGAGCCACAGTATATTTGAAAGAAAAATCATATTTTTAAATTTTAAGATTTTTTCCTCATATAAAAGGCAGT
This sequence comes from Monocentris japonica, assembly GCA_900323365.1. Lineage (NCBI taxonomy): Eukaryota > Metazoa > Chordata > Actinopteri > Trachichthyiformes > Monocentridae > Monocentris > Monocentris japonica. Next base: position 15,109 of record OOFE01023274.1, on the reverse strand, counting down.
TTGATGTTGATCTTTTTTGTGCTCAAACTTATAATTACATTATTAATTATTTATTTAATATAATCTCCTCATTTCCCCTCTGGCTCCTGCAGAAATAGAAATGACCCATATTTCCTGCCACTCTCAGAACTGACCGTTGATCTGACCGCTTGTATCGCCAAGCTTTGCCAAAAGACTATCTGCTTCTGATCTCTAGGGTATACAGTGGCAACCGTTTGGATGCCAAACAGCCGGTAGTGATCCAATGAAACAATTAAACAAGTTCCCTTGCTGGAAAATGCAATACAAAACATTTTGTTTATAATCCAAATGGGAGTTTATTTCATTTTTAAAAAGTGCAAATGGATGGCAGTGTCTTTTTTTCTTTTAGTTACACTGTGAATGCAAAATGCGCTTGAAAAGGACCGTAAACACGCTCTCGGGTGCTAGGAAGTTATAGTAAAGGTCTGTGACATTCATAAATAAAATGAATATAAAAAGTATTTGACAGAGTCAGGACATCCTCAACAGCACAGTTGTGGTAGAAGATGAATGGGATTATGCTTTGACTAGGGCAGCAAATTCTGTGGAGATGAGGAAGAGACACAATTTGTTAGTGAAAGACTGATAATTAAATTTCATAAAAGCTCAGTTTCATAGAAACTAGCTGGTTATGATTAACCAGTATTCTGATTGATGATAGTTTCATTCACAGTTGCCATCCATATCGCTTTAATAGCTGTGCAGTTAGTAAAAGATGGAAAGGTGATCAAACTTTGTGAATGTACTTTGTAAATATACTGTTAAGCATATTTGAAATATATTGGACTGACAGGTCATAGATGCTAACTTTTATTTGGATGACTGAACACTTTGTTTGCAGTTCATTAGATATAAAGCTATGATGAGTTTTTAAACAAAATCACTGAATCATTGAGACCAATGAAGTCAATAATGAAATCAGTGACATGTGATTGGTTACCATCGACTCCTATCGCGCCGTCTCCATCAGTGTCTCCGGCTTTCAGGAAGGTCTTGGTCTCTGCATCTGTCAGGGCCCTAGCGCCGGCAGAGAAGTTCTGGAGGAACAGCCTGCGAAAACAAGTCAAAGGTGAAGTTGACTGAGCACACTTGATGTTTTCCAGCAACACCCTGCATCACATTCACTCACTTTCACACATTCTCACCTGAGAGCTGCCCAACACAACCACAAACAGGAGTTTTAGTTCTACAGACGTTTCTTGGAGGCAGAAATGTTCTCATTGGTTGAGTTAAATTTCAGTGGGCGGAGCCAAAGAACCACAGTTTTGGAGAGCGCAAGTTAGCTAACTTGAATGGCAAAATATAAAGGAAAATATAAATGACAGCTAGGCTTAGTATGGTAGAATGTATTTTCCCAGTTATAATAATAATAATAATGATATTAGCTACTTCCTTTTTCACTTCAGTCTGACATCACATCACAGGGTTTTTTTTAAAAAGAAAGTTGTGACATGAAAATGCAGCAAAATATTTCAATGAATGATTTATTCCTAAGTTTATGAATTTCAGGGCAATTGAAAATAACATTTAAAATGAGTTTATCATCCATACTTGAGCTCATCTTCCTCAATGAAGCCACTTGCATCCTGGTCAATCACAAAGAAGGCCTTCTTAATCTCCTCTTCGGACTTTGTAGACAGGCCAACCGTTCTGAAGAATTCCTTGTGCTTGAAGGATTCAGCAGCTGTTGATGAGAGAGAGAGAGAGAGAGAGAGAGAGAGAGAGAGAGGTCAGCAAAACAAAGCAGGGAATTGCATTATATTCACCTCTCAATTTACAGTTCCACTTCTACGCAATCTTATTGGTTTGTTTGACCCACATTTATTCATTTTGCACATTTGAACAGACATTGGAAGATAGCCTTTTATAGATGTGTGTATTTTATGTGTCAGGATTATGATAGCAAAGTTAGAGGTCTTGATGAATGAATGAACATGATCAAGAAGCATGATAGGATCACATTATTGATCAGATCTAGACTAGAGTTTGCTACTGCAAAGAGCAGGCAAAGTTATTTTCACACACCTTCACAAGCCTTGATGGCTGCCGCAACATCACTGTCCTTGAGAATTGAAGAGAATGCCATTTTGGATTAGAGGAGGTTTCTACGGGAGAAAAAGGAGACATTTACTTTATCACTTGTCCCTTATCTAGGCTGCTACATCATCATATAATGTAAAATACAACTAGGTTAAAGCAGGCTGAGTACATGAGAGATGTTCCCACCAAAAGGTTTTGATGATGCATTTTATACGTGATATATTTGATCCAGAATTAACAGATTAGCAGCAGACCTGAACTGTTTTTCCCTAGAATCTTCTTCCATCAAAATACATTTTCCCATTGCATCCCAAATGCATTCAGAAATTGCTCTGGCAAACTGGCAAGCACAGGGCCTTATGCTTTGTAACCTTTGACCTTCTGCTCCTACCAACATACTGCAAACCTAGAGATCTATACACAATTCAGGACAAAGAAGCTCTTAAAATCCATGGTGAAATCCCTCCAGCCTTGGGCCTATGAAGGTTTGACCAAGTAGAGTAACGCGGTAAAAGAAATTTGTTGTTCCATTGTAGCTTTTTAACTCCGAATGCCAAAGTTTCTTCAGTAACTGTACTCCATGGCAGTGACAAAAAAAAAGTCCTTGCAATCTCGATATAAATCAATTTGCAGCGCGGAGTATTTTTTCCCCCGTGTTCGGCAGATGCAGGAATGATGGAACCAGGATGGCACTCACCTTTGCGAGGACCAAAATTGCTGTATCCCACTTGAGAGCCAACTGAGGCAAGCAGCTCTCTCCTCTGCATTTTATACCCACCACCCGTCCTCAAGGTGTAATACACACCGCTTGCATAGCGATAGTTTTTGGAAAAAAATGTGTCTAGTTGTCAAATTGTGCTATTTTTATCCCTTCCATGGAGGGATGCCGTCCTTCTGTGAAACGCAAGAGGGGCATTTTTGTCAGCCTAAACTTCATGCTGCTCATTGGCTGTACGTGAACTGCAAACTGACTGCAATGCATTTCTTCTGTAAGCCGACTCCTCTGATTTGCAATACGTGGCACTCGGGTGTCATGTAGATTTTCTGTAAAGATGGTTGTATGTCAAACTATTTCGAGCAAATGCTACGGGTCAGAGCCGGTTTATGTTGTGGCTAAGAGGAGTTTTCACTGTTTAAAATTATATCTAGGCTAATCTTACCATTGATATCACTACCCAACTTTTTGGAGGAGCACAATGACCTCAGTGTGAATTTCACTGGTTTTATGGTACTAAATAATGAAAGCATCTTTCAGTAGATAGGCTTTCATCTATAAAAGTAGATTTAACGTTATCTAAGCACAACCATAGAATTTACTGTCACATTTACATTATCAAATGTCTCAAATTGTGGCTGCCATAATGACAAATGCTTAAGGTGGACAGTTGAAAGTTGCCCATGCAGTTAATTGGAGAAACCAAAGCCTCCTAACCTCTCAATGGGCGTGACCTCCCTCAGTGCTCGATATAACATCATGAGAAGAAGATGAGTGAACGTGTGGCTGATGTACAGTAACTAGAGGCTCTTCTGCTGATCTATGCCACCAGCTCATGTTTACCCCTGTGCTTCAAATCACACTGGGACTCATAAGACAGATGTCTTAATATTTGATGGACGAAATGTACATGCACATTTAATTCTAAACGTTTCCAGCAGGGAAAGACACACAGCAGCAAGGTACGGGTTAATCCATGGACTGTTTATTTGAATTACCTTACAACATTATATTTTGAAACATATATTCTCTACATACAAACGTTTATTGGATGAGTCCATGTTACATATCCACAAGCTAGTAAACATTATAAAATGGGATCCACCCCATCACCATGCAACAAGATCTAGGGATGATGCAAGATTTATGAAGACTTGACCAGTGCAGAAAACTCTGAAAAAACAGATAAACAAAACACAAAAACATGCTAGATATTGAGAGATTCTGTTGCTCAGATTCAGATTACACAGTCGGCCTGGTAAAATCATCTTGTAAATTAATCCATCAACTGCAAGGGCCACTTAAAATACTGAAGGGTTTTATCTCTGGCAGTGACACTTGTGACTGTTGTGACTGCACGACAGTTGCCTAGCAACCGAGTGAAAGACAGCTGGGGGTTTGAGCTAGCTCTGAGTGCTGCAATTAAAAAAAAAAAAAACGAGAAAAAGACTGACCCCTGATCAGCATCTACTTGACCTTACCTTCCCAGCCGATTTTCCCGTCACCGTCTGAGTCTCCTGCCAGGAGGAAAGCCCTGGTCTCAGCCGCAGTCAGGGGCCTCGCACCCTTGGAGAAGTTCTGCAGGAACAGTCTGAAAGAAGCAGCACTGTGAGAGAACAACACAAAAACACACACTAAAGGGAGAAATGCATGAAATCTGTCCAAGGACAATTCACCAGCTACACTTCATATTGAAATGCAATGCTGCAGAAACTACCATGTGTAGTGTAAGTGCAAGTGTAGAAAAGTACCATGCAGAACACGACAGACAGTATGCAACTGAAATGAGGAAAAACAAGATTCAGAAAAGGGGATGAAGAGTATTTTTGTATGAAGACTCAACTGTAACTCATCCTGCTCTATGTAGCCGCTTTTGTCCTGATCCAAGATCTTGAAGACCCTCTCGATCTCCATCGGAGTTTTCTTGGACAAACCCACTGTTTTGAAAAACATCTTCGGGCTAAAGGAATCTTTTGCTGGTAGTGAAATGACAGATAAAGCTTGATGACAACAAACCAAGTAATAACTGATAATGTATTACGTATCATTAAGACAAGATCCATCAGACAAGATCCATTATAGGGAAACAGTGTGTGTGGCAGCTCGCCCAGCATCACCAGCACCCGTTTTCATCCAAACCTGAACACCCCCTCACCTTTACAAGCATTGATAGCAGAGGTGATATCCGAGGCTGCTAGGAAGTCAGTAATAGCCATGATGAAGGAGGCTGTCTGCCGGTTGATGCTGCAGTCTGGTGTAATATGTGGCTGCTGATGGACAGAAGAAGAGGAAGCCACTGGTGACGGCGAACAGGCTTGACACCCCCATGTCAGAAACCACCAGTGTGCTGCTGTCCCCTGTCACCTGCAGCTGACCTCGCAAAAACACTTCAGCTTCTAGTGTGTGTGTGTGTGTGTGTGTGTGTGTGTGACACTGATAGATCTTCGAAAGGTTTGGCTGTGTTTTCTGAGCGGCGGGGTCAGAAGTCATCCTGGTGGGATCTGTCCCTACCCAAACAGAAACCAGTCCAGCAGTGCCAGTGTGAAACCAGTGGTGAACAGTGGTCAGTGAGGTTATATTTGGTTTGGCCAGAGGGAACCTGGCTGGCCTGCTTTTCCTCTTCACTCATATTTACAACCGCAGGCTGTGGTTGCTGCCTGCTCGTGGTTGTACGGCGACCCTGGCAGAGTTTCCTCAGGCTGTAAACATCCTGTTATTTTGAGGTCTCTGTCACTTTCAGGCCGTCTTCCGTGGTTGTGTCTCCACTCATTGAGTCACTTCAGTCTAACAAGCTGCATTTAGCATCTGGAGAGCTCTATTCCAAACGAGTCATCGTCTAAAAAAGAAAAATAATATTGCTAAACCTGCTTTTGCAAAATGATTAATGGGCTGAACATAACACTCACTCTGGATTATTATCAAAGTTATTTACTGTCTTCAGACCTTAACTAACACATCACATTTAGATACTCTGCTCTCCAGTTTTCTAACAGAGCGATGAACATCGGGTAACGATCTTTTCCAAAATGGGTGCATAGCATGTTAGAATGAAACCCTGATATAAATGAGGCTGAGCCACATCTTAATCTGGAGACATTCAGCAGCTGTCAGCTTCAGCTATCTACCAGAGACACAGAGATGGTGCCGATCCTCTGGTCAGGTATGGGGTTAGGTGACCAGGAGGTCAAAGTACCAAAAAGTGGGGTAGTCCTTTAGAGGGACTTGCTGGCAACCACCCACTGAAAATTCACACACTTGCAGGTGGCCTGGCACTTTGTGACCATCAGGAAATGGATAATGGTTCCTTGGCAAAGCTACAGGCTTTCCAAATTGTTCTGATGAAACATATACTCCATACCAGTATCGACATACACCAAACTGGATCTACCCAAACCATGTGATCAATTTTGACTTAAACCCATAAGTACCATGATTTGAAATACAGTATTTTCCACAGTATTGGTCTACCTTGTCTTTATGGCTCCCATGTGTGAGGGAGTGCTGGAGTGCTGGTGTCACTGCGTCACACCAGGCCTGCCAGGCAGCACGTGTGGGCCTAAGGCCTGGCCAGAGTGACGTTAGCCTGGCTTCCTCAGGATGGACTACAGTTGGGCCTGCAACAGCCAGAGGGGCCAAGGAACGACAAAAACATCCTCTGCCCCCCTCCCCACCTGCCCCCTTTGGCCTTGTCCCTTTCCACGCTCCAACGCTTGTTTGCAGGAAGACCAGACTTCCTGTGTGATGGAGCAGAATGGGGAGAGGTGGATGAGAGGAGGAAGAGGGGGATGGGGTAGAGAGGAAAAGACAGAGAGAGAGAGAGAGAGAGATGGATGGGGATGGGGTGACGGGCTTCAGCACGTAGGGAGTTTTCTTTCAGTGCTGATGTGATTGCGGTGGTTGTTTTCTGGGGAGGTGAGGGAGTCTGACCCCGGTGAGCAGGACAGATTACAGGACGGGTCTCGGCAGGTAGAAAACTATCCTCTTGTTTGTCTCCTGCACCTGAGAATCGTCTTGTCGTGTGACGGCCAACCGGGCCAGGGAGTGGCCCCTGCACCGCTGGATTCAGTTTGAGAAAGGCTGAACTGTGGGACACTCAGCGCAGGATTCGCTCTTCAAAAGGAAACCAGTAGAGGTGAGTATTACATGAAGTGATGACGATTTTGAACACATGGAAGAATCTGAAACCGTGTCTTATTGTATGAAGATCAATTACTTTCTTGTTCTGTGTTGAATCGGTTGGTAAAAGCCGTGTGTGTGTATCACTGAAGCTGACAAACAATTCTGCCTACATGTATGGACACACACATGGCTGCTTGTGCGAGCTGTTGCTTACAGGCCGGTCTCACCGCTGTCACCTATCATGTGAGGGAATTTCAAACGAGCAACCATAAAAAGATTTCATTGACTTTTTGTTTTTCTTCGATCTAATAATAATAATAATTGGTACGTAGTTATTTTAAAGTGTGCATGCCTTGGATAGATTGTTACTGCTTATATATCTCCCTGTATAAGTGCCCAAGTGTGTTATTGGCATTGCTCTCTCTCCCTCTCTCTCTCTCTCTCTCTCTCCCTCTCTCTCTATCTATCTCTGCCTCTCTCTCTACTTCTTGATTTTAGGTGATTTTTTAAGGCTTTTTTTAGTTGCAGGTAGTAAAAAAACAATCTTGCTATCGGTTTTGATGATTCCTCACAATTTATTGAAGCAGCATCACCGTCATTTTCCATGAGTAATTTTGAATTGGCATAGCTCCAGATGCTGGCTGAGTTAACTCCTATTATGGACTTAAAAGCAGACCACTCTCGGAGTTTGGCCTCTCTGACTTCATGGTTGCAGAGACGATCTCAGCTTCAGTCAGTTAAAAAAATGGTTTAAATGATGTCGTCATGCCAAATTCAAAATGCCTAGTTATTTCTTTGGATAGAGGTTATTTGACCTTTTGTTTCCAGGCTTGGTTTTACTTACTCACAGTCACAAAGTACACCCACGTCTTCCTCTGTTTGGACGTGACAAACGAAATGGTACATTCAAAATCACCAAGTTAAATAGGAAACTGCTGCGTGATTCCGTTATGACTAGGTCCGTCTAGCATAGAGGAAAAGGAAGAATATGGAACAGACAAGTGATGGGCAATCAGGGCCCAGATAGCTTCTTAGCCTGCAGGTTTCTGAGCTCACAACTCAGTTATTTGTTGTTGTTGTACCTCCTGACCATTTGGTTCACTGCCCTGTTTGTTATTTTCATATTCTCTAGGATTGTGCATGCTGGAAAAAAAGCTGCCTATAACCTTCATTCAGGCCTTACATGCGAAAAAAAACCCTTTGTCCTGCCTTTTCCCTGACGTTCGCAGTGACCTTTAATTGCTTCGGTGCGGACAGAATAAATATACAAGCTGTTTAGAGCGGCACGTGTTGGATTTCAGTCAGGGATTTTATCTGAGCGACTGGTGAGCGCGCGGCAGCTGTAACCCCCTTAGCATTAACAATTTGGCTTGGAAACCTTTTGAATTCAGATTAATCACAATGTCATCGGGTTATTAGCCTTAATGCACTCAGCTCGCTAAATTGGGTCTTTAAGCGTTGCTGTAATGCTTGGAACATTTGGCTTCTCTGGAGAGAGAGAAGGAGAACAAGGGAGGCGCCCCATTCATCCATGCATTCATCTGAGGAAAGTGATTGCTCCTCCTTTTTCCTGGGCTCAGTTACGGCCTTGTCTATTTCTATCTGACCAGCTGTGGTGTGGGCATGCCTGTGACACTCTCAAATTCAGCCAAGATGCCCCCCCACGCCTCCCCCAACCCTTTATCGCCCAAGCACCCCCACCCACGCCTTCGTTCCCTGCACCCCTCGGCCCCTCTAACAGTTTTATCTAACTCCTCTACACTGATTTGACATCAATCTGTCAAGCCTGAATGCTGAATGTGCGTGCGTGTGTGTGTGTGTGTGTGTGTGTGTGTGTGTGTGTGTGTGCATAATCCACCATGGTGTTGGTGTGTGTCTGTATTTTTTGTCCTCCCTACTGTTTTGGCATCAATCACCTAATGCCTGGGCATATGTGTGTGTGTGTGTGTGTGTGTGTGTGTGGAGCACGCCCATGTGTCTGTGCACACATCTATTCAGTGTGTGTTTGTGTGGATCCATGGATGTGTGTTTATTGTGTGTTTTGGTGCCGTAAATTCAGCGGCATGAGAGAAAAATAAATCCCCAAAACTCTCCTGACCTCCATCCATTCCTGTTGCCATCATACCAGCCTTACTTAGTACTAGGGGATCATCTTGGCCAGACCGCACACACACTTCCATGCACACACACACACACACACCAAGACTTACACTCACAGATGGTCTCCCCCTTATATAAACCTCTACAGGTTCATTGAGTCACACTTGTTCCTCAGTCCTTCGGGACTTTGAGCCATTGTTTGTTGGGTTTCCCTCACCGCTTTCACCAGCAGGTGCTTGCATGAAGTTGAGAAACTTGTTTTTTTCCGTGTCTCTCTGTGTCTCTTTTTGTCCCTCTGTACGTTTTCTTTTAAGATTTATTTAGACGGGTCAAGGTAGAGAGAGGCAGGAAAGCTTCTAGCTTCTAAAGAAAGGCGGTTGGCATCCAGCAAGGGTCCCGGGTGGGATTTGAACCCAGGGTGTCACTGTTACATGGTGTGTATCTCAGCCAATAGGATATCCCCTCTCCATGCATTTTCTAAATTAAAGCTAGCCTCCTTTTCTCTCTCTCCTCTTCATCTTCTCTTTCTGCTCCTTTCAGCCAGTGCCAGTATTCACTGTATAGCAGACTGAGTGAGTGAGTGAGCGACTTATGTCCCAAAATGTCCCAAACTTCAGAGAAATGACTAAATCCTCATTTCAGCCTTAAGCTGTTGAGCATTTTATGTCATGATTAAAGATTAGAACCCTCTTGAACTCTGTCACCAACAAACTTACAGTAATGAGTTTGTAAAAGATACTGATTTCACTTTCCCCTGCATATGCTGTAGTGGTTTTGCTCTTCTGCTGAGCCGGTCTACCACTGGCCTGGTGAACAGGAAGTTGATCTCAGGCTGGTAGATGTTGATCTTTAAGTCCATCTATCCATCTACAAGTTAGACTTCAGAGGTTATGGCCACTCTGTTTCTTATCTATTTGAGCCGTAACCAGGGGCAACCCTGACTCATTGCATTTTTGACTGAAATATCGTTGCTGCTGTGCAACTGGATCGGGGCCCTTTGAATAGCATAGGCTTAGGACATGAGTGACAGGATCTGGGCAGTGAGGGAAGGCTGGAGGCAGTGAGGGGTCGGGGTGGGAAGAGTCAGGGACACCCCTGGGCCTCTCAAAGGAGAGGGGGGGGGGGATGGGGGGCTCCAAAGTAAGTGAGATATGGTGAAGATATCGGTGTCGGGCTTAGAGAAGCTCTACCTGGAATAGACTCAGTGGACAGGACATTTTGGATGTGAGAGACATAGAAGCCTACAAAACACTGGATGCCTAAATGATATATATAAATGATATATTTCTTAAAATATATCATTTCTGTAGCGCCTTATCTCTTTGTTGGATAATCCAGATGGCAATCATTGGAATATCTAGGCCAAAATAGGCCTCCATGTAAAAGTAAGGGCTATACGGGATGGGGCGGTGTCCTATTTCCTGTTTCTATAGCGTGAGGTAGCTTGATACACGCCTGGGCATGATGCTGGTCTGTGGCAGGGCCCTATTGCCAAATAAAGGTATTTATGTATATGCTGATGGCATAGGCCCCTTGTAAACCTCATCACAGTTAAGAGTAGCTGCTAAACAGGTCTGTTCCTATCCACCATGGTTGTGTGTGTGAGTGAGAGCTCTGTCAACGAGGGGGTCAGACTCAGCTCCCCCATAAACATTTTAAACCAGTCGAGAAGTTGCCCAGCTGTCTCAGTGTGTGTGTGTGTTCTCCTGTGTGTTTGTACAGGTCAGAGGTCACAGTCCTGCTTTTCAACACTTTTCCCACCATCCTCGGCCTGCCAGCAGTCCTGACATTGCAAGCAGATTCTTCATCACTGTGTGTGTGTGTGTGTGTGTGTGTGGCAAGGTTACCTTTATGTTGCTGAAATATCATTTAGCCCTGCTTAGCTGCTCCCGTGGTTTGATTACAGGACATGATGAGGTA
>OOFE01023272.1:0-10321 GCA_900323365.1 Monocentris japonica | reverse complement strand
AGGTATCCTGGGCTACTGGGCCGAGGTGTGGACCCTGTGTGAGGCTTTGTGGGGCCGGTTGGGCCCTGCGGACCAGGATCCCGACTCTGAGACTCCTGGCCAGTACCAGCAGCAGCTGGAGAGGAGGCGCACCTTCTCGGCCTGGCTGTCTCATGGCGCCACTCGGAGGGTGGAGGAGGAGGTGGCTCTTGCAGGAAAAGGTGGCCATGTTGAAGCCATCTTCAGCTGCCTGACGGGCAACCGCATCAGCGAGGCCTGCCAGCTGGCCCAGAAGGAAGGTGAGTAGGAGATGGGAAGGAATCCAGAGTTGGCTTGGAAGTTCACAGGTTCAGGACATTGTGGCACCACTAACGTTTGGACGTTTGACTGTCTCCAGGAGACCACCGTCTGTCCCTGCTGCTGTCCCAGGCCATGGGCTCTCAGTACTGCCGGGACCTGCTGGCCCTCCAGCTGGCCGACTGGAACCGAATGCAGACTGACTGCTACCTGCCCGAGGAACGACTACGAATCTTCACCCTGCTCGCCGGAAAACCCGTACGAGACGTTGAGTTTGTTTGTTTGTGTGCAGGTCAGAGAAGGAGTGTAACAACGGACAGGAACATCCATGAAAGTTCATAAAGCTAGCACTGAAATTAGGATGACAGATGCTGAGAGATTCACCTGAGAAATAAAGGACAGGAAATGAGGAGTCATGCTTTTCTCCAAAGTACGATACATAAGGAAGTAATAGTTGTGTAGAGTATGTAGTTACAGCTAACCGTACTGTCTCTGGCCTGTGCAGGTGTGGCAGTCGTCTGAATGCGTAGTGAATGTGTGTTCTGAGTTGGACTGGAAGCGATGCGTCGCTGTCCATCTCTGGTACATGTTGCCTCCCACCGCTTCCGTCGCCAATGCCCTCGCCAAGTATGAAGCCGCCTTCCAGGTGAGCAACGATCTGTTTCTTTTGTCACTATTGCTCTCATGTCTTTCTACGTTTTAAATTACATTTATTTAGATGGTACTTTTTCCTATGAGAGCAGCTGTAGAATTAAAGCAGAAAAGGTTGAAGCTCGCATTCTTTCATTCATTCCTACGGGTTCCTAAGGTCCTGGAAAACTTGGAAAAGTCATGAAATTAAATCGATGTGCTTTCCAGGCCTGGGAAAGTTAGGGAAAATGTGGATATGTTTTGGAAATGTCATGTTAATGTGTTGCTGCTCTTTCATAACCGATTAGACCTTTTGAAATGAAACACTGAAAATGAACAGTTAAATATAGTATTTCCAGATCTGATATAAACGTATCTTGGTCTGGTTCAATCTCGTTTATCACATCATCTTGGGAACAAGAAGGCAGTTTGCTGTTGCGGGTCACTGACATCCCACGATGCCGACCGGTGTGGCTACAAGCTAAAATTACAATAAGGTTAAGGTTGTGTAGCGCTACCACCTCTTCCACCACCACCCACAACAGCACTGATTAGAGCCGGTCTCTGCCTCCACCAGGGCTTAGGTGAGGGGGGGAGGTATGCCTGTGCTCCCCTGCCTCCTTATCTGGAGCAGGAGGAGCAGCTGGACATGGAAGAGGAGGAGGCGAAGCGACCGCTGTACGACATCTGCTTCCACCTGCTCAAACTCTACAGCGACAGGTAAGCCTGAGCCATCTGCATTAACCAATCCTCCCAGCATAAGACCCAGCTCGTCGGGCCGATAGGTACATGCTGGTTACGTCATATTTTAGTATATGGGTCATACAGTCCAATTTGAATAGTTTCTACTGTCACAAGAAAGTGATGATGTTGTCAGCCATGTTGGCCTCGGCCGCTGTGTCACAACTAGGCAGCTATGTCAATTCCTTCAGTGTCCCAACTTTGGGAACTGTTCAAGTTGTACATCCTGGTCGAAAAGTCGTATATCCCATAATCCCAACAGCACATTAATGCACAATAAGGTTCGGATCTTCACTGGCCAAGTTCCCAACAGGGACAAGACTTAGGTGGGTGAACACATGCTGTGTCTTCCCCTTCACCCTCCCCCAGACACTACAGCCTTCAGCAGCTGTTGGACCCTCTGACAATGACCTGGGAGCGCTTGGATTACCGTCTGAGCTGGCACCTATGGGGGGTGCTGCAGGCCCTCCACTATAGCCATCTGAGCGCCTCGCGGCAGGGCCTCCTCCATGCCAGTTACGCCGCCCAGCTGGAGAGCGCTGGGCTCTGGCACATGGCTGTCTTGGTTCTGCTGCACATACCGGATGATGCGTAGGTTCCTGACTTCATTTTGGTTTCTTCATTTAAGAATTGAAAGTATTGGATTTGCCATAACCATCCACTTTCACTTCCTGATGTAGCGGTATAGAGATATGTGTTGTCCCACCCCAGGTTACGTGAGCATGCAGTGAGAGAGATGCTGCACCTCCACTGCCCCCTGCTGGAGACGGAGGAGTCGGTGCAGAGGGAGCGCTTCCTGACTGAGAGGCTGCTGATCCCAGAACAGTGGATCCATGAGGCCAAGGCTACTAGAGCTCGCCGCGATGCCGACAAGCACCAAGAGGCGCTGCAGCTCTACCGGGCCGGCTACTGGAACCAGTGCCACAGGCTGCTGATCCAGCACCTGGCCTCAGGTACACATTACAATAGTAATAATAACACTAAACACTGTCGCACTTTTGAAAACAAAGTTACTGAGCACTTTACAAAGGAATAAAAAATCAAACTGCATCAAGTTTTACTACTTGAACTACATGTCTGTTTATTGAGAAGTGAAAAGTGAACTTAACTAGCCTTGACACTGTGCTAGCTACCTTCCTAGCTGCAAATTTTCACCCCTTTCATTCCCCTTCATGTATTCAAAAGCAACTATACGTCACATGGAAACAGAGTGGAGCTCCAACCCAGTCTCTACTAACAGACACAACAAAACGTTGAGGAACTCAGGTGATGTTTTTGTCCCTTCTGTCCTCCCCTAGACTGTATCATCAACGACAACCATGACTACCTGTTGGAGTTCCTGGAGGGGCTGGCCGTCCCGGAGCGCAGCACCACCATCCAGGACTGGGACACCGCCGGCAGGGTCTACCTGGACTATATCCGAGTCATACAGACTCTAGAGGACATACAGCAGGTAGTTGGCGTGTGTTTCTGTATGCTTGTCCAAGAAATGTATACTTCGGTTGTAGAAAGCATTGTAATCATTTTGGCAGTAAGATCATGTCTTAAGTTCATTGTTCATTCAACAGCTGTATAATATAGAGGATCCCATGTAAAGATGTTGTCATTTGGCAACCAAGGAAGTGAATAACTTTCCTTTAGAAATGTGCAAAATTTGATACATTTTTGCAAATTTGTAAGAGAAGGTGTTTAAATGTTTTTTTTAAATGGCTGATATTCATTTTGGAAGAAACCTCTTTACGTCTTCACAAGTGTTAAAAGTAAAGCCACTTAACAGAAACCAGAATGCTCAGCAAGAAACACAATTGGGGCAAACATATATCCATTCAAGCTCCTGACCCCTGATTGCCCTTTCTGGTCAAGAAGATCTTTCTCAGCCAATAATTCACTCTGTTGGAAATAGATTCTAAAACATTTGGCCTGCATTTCCCATTAATTAAAGCTCAACATTGCATTTCAGCAACTTTCAATGTCATATGCTTTTGGAAATACTGGTGATGCGGTCCACCATATGGCACTACTGATATTGACTACTAAATCTTACTCAATCCATTGGTTAGAGATCTCCTCCATCTCTGCATGAAAAAAGACAGAAAATGAAGTTGGTTTGCTTGGATTTCAGTTGCATGTGGCTCTGGGTATCAGATTTTAGTCGTGGGTAAATTGTTTGATACAACACCCTCTTTTAGGCTGGTATTGGCCCAATATCTGCTGCCAGTATCTGTGTATCCCCACATTACAGTATGTGTGGAAGATATGGTCCATCAGTGGTGGTGTTGGCTGGCTGAGTCCAGGTTTGGCTGCTAGCCCACCTGTAAGGCTCTTATTTTCAGAAGGAATTAAACCGTAGCGTCCCTACTCTATTAACCTTGAGATGCCTTCAGGTTCAGAAAGCTCCATGTCCTTGTCCTCACTTTACATTTCACACTTCAGGAATTAAAATGACTCTGTTATCCAGAGCAACTTAGAATGAATGCAACAGCAGAATCATTTCCCACATCAGATACATATAAATAGCCAATAGTAGTGTGAGGTTAAGGATCAGAGCCACAGCTCTGTACGTCAATAGATGGAACAAATATACTTGTGGCCCTAGAATGATCACATGAAGAAGTTTTTGGGAACGAAGAGTTAAAGAGAGAGATCAAAGGCTTTTTAACAAGGCACAAAATCAGGTACAAGTAGAGGAGGAAGGTGTAGATTCCCATGGCATTTCTAGGGAAAATCAAATGCATTTTATAATTAAAGGTTGTAATTTATGATAGATTAGCCATTAGACGAGACTAGTCCAGATTTTATTGTAAACCTCCTGCCATCTTATCGGCTTAATCCAGGAAGTGATGCTGCAGCAGAGCAGAGAGTCCCATCCCCACTAACTGAGGCCGTAGATTCACCCTATTGGTCCAGATTAAATCTGGAGAGTGAATTCCAGAAGAAGCCGCTGAACCTCTTCACCTCCTCCTCCTCCACCACCATACTGAGAAGAACATGTAGTTTACTGTCTAGTGGAGCTTTAAATTGTACTGACCACATCTCTGGAAGTGGTAGTAATGTTTGTTGTCCTTCCTGCTGCCAGATGGATAATGCTGGTTATGAGTTGGAGCGTCTCTACACTGACGTGACGTCTCTCTGCAGCAGGATCGAACTCCTGCCCTGCGCCACCGCCAAAGACCGCCTCGCCCAATCAGGTAAGAGTGCAACAGTTTTTCCTGCATACTAAACCTACCTAAGACCAGCGTTTTCCACAAGCACAAGAGAGACAGACAAACAATTTTCTGTTAAAGTAGCTATGTCGTCAGATATTTTTCTGAATCTGATCACCGTGTTCAATAAATTACTTCATTGATTGATATATTGTTGTTTACGTGTATATGCATATACACAGAAGATTCTCAATATGCTGCTCTTGAGACACGGTGGCTTGGTTTGATCAATAAAGTATATAAAACAATTGTCCAAAACAACTAGATAGTTTATTTGTATGTTTTTATACCAGCTGTGCCAAGCACCCCAAGCTTTCTTTTAACTTATATGACTTTTTATATATTTAATAATAATGATTAACAATGACAAATATCAATAGAACAAAGAACAATGAGGTAAAACGGTTAAATAAATTCTCCCAGCCATAGAAACAAAAGGAATAAATAATGTATGTATTTTATGAAATCTTAGCTAATTTGAATGTGTAAATAACAAAATGGCTAGAAGTCATAATACAAAAAAGTGAATTTGTGTTTGAATGTATTCAACATATACATTTGTATTGTAATAAGATGAAAGCACATTCAGCTGTGCTTTGCCTCAAGTCAGGTTTCCCCTGCAGGAAGATCTCACCACACCAGTACAGTCACTCAGCTCTCCTGCTAGTCAGACTCAAAAGCTGCTCAACACGATCAATCTCCATTTTACACCAGTAAAATAAAACTATTTTTAATATCCGCCAGACGTGCTGTTACCTCATACCAACATGCCTCTTACCTAATGACTCCTAGCCAGTGTTGCCCAGTCCCCCTGCCATGGAAGAGTCTGCAGGTTTCTATTCAAACCAAAAACAGCAGCTGATTTCACTAGCTAGTCCTTCCTCCTGCGGTTGAAGTTGTATAAAGATGAAGATCAAATCCAAGAATGCAAAGCTGCTACTTGTGTCCTCATGGAGAACGTCCTTACAAGTTGCCTTGGAAAGAAGAAACTTCTCATGAAACCAAGAACAGAGAACATCTTGACAGTCTGAAGAACAGAGAACATCTTGACAGTTTGAGATGGACTGTGTGCGATCAGCTAAGGCACACAGGTCCTCACTTTCCCATCTGGTTCAACCGATTGTACTATAAACTATAACGCTGTTTGGACGTGATGCATCATACTTGAATGAATATTGGGACTTCCCATTCGTTCACATTGACTAAGTCACCATCTGGTGTATCCTTGGTTTGTAATAAACTTGATTGGTTGATGACCAGTGATTTTTATCCGTCTTCTGTCCTCGGTGTTCTTTAGTTTAGAGTTGTACTTAGATGTTACACCAAACGCTTCATGGAGGACACAAGAAGGCACAGAGTAAATAGAGAAATGAGCTGTAGTGTTGAGTTGGAGTGAAAACCTGCAGACTCCCATGGCGCTGGAAACCTCTGAAACCTCTAGAGGAGTGTTGCTGTTACCTAACCAAACCTCATCCTTCTCCATCCAGAGATGGCGAAGCGCGTGGCCAACATCCTTCGCGTGGTCCTGACCCTGCAGCAGGGAGGAGATGGAGGGTCGGACTCCCTCCACATCCCCCTCGCCCAGCTGGCGCCCCACATCACCCGCCTGCCCATGCCCGAGGACTATACCCTGGAGGAGCTGCGTGGCCTCACCCAATCATACCTCAGGCAGCTCATCGTCAGCCAATGAGAATGCTCTATAAAAGGGGGATGTGTCGCTTGAACCGCTGCTGTGAACATAGGTTGGAATGACGGGCATTTTGTTACATTTTCTAATGCTGTGTAACCTCAGCGCAAGGCAAGTTGAAATTGGAGTTTTTAAACATCTTCGCCAGCCCATGGAACTCCCCCAACATTTAGATGACAATGGAAACTTGAAGTTAAAGTAAGAAAAAGGGGAAAAACATCAAAATGTTTCTGTCGAGATGTAATCATCCTCACCTAAATCCACAGGCATGATGAAATCGACACATCCTGTTAAGAGGCAGTAAAGAGCTGGATTGTTGAACCAGGGTAGAGGTTTATGGACCCAATAGTCTTAGCCACAAAACAGTTCTGTTAAATTCAATAGTTTTCAATTGCTGTGGGGATAAAGATTATTGAATGGAACTGTTGGACGAATGGGATGGGGCAGGTTGCCAGCGTGCTGTACTACGTATGCTTTTTCAATTCTTTCAGTTTCTCCAGTAGAAAAATGGCACAAGTCTTGAATATATCATTCCTGTGTGTGTGTGTGTGTGTGTGTGTGTGTGTGTGTGTGTGTGTGTGAGTGTGTGCGCTGGGGAAATAAGAATAAGCAGCCATGCCAGTTAAATAACTCCCAATTGAATTAAAACCTATATTTGAGCTCCAGTAGAGGTCACGTTGAAAATTACTTACCAAGTTTCCTGGCTAACGACTTATTTTTGTTCTTGAACTAAAACCTCCCAGGTCTACGTTGTTGCCCAAATGAGTCTCTTGTTTGGGTTTTCGCCCCATTTTTGTATAGCTTTTTTGCCATTGCACCCTGGCGTGCACATGAGTTTATCAATGTAAGCCTGAATGACTTGTTTCACCTTTGACCCTACTGAAACGGCCGTGTTGATTGGCTGGCATGGATAAATCGTCCCACAACAATCACTTCTTTGGCAACATGACTCAACATGCTCATTATTTTTGGTTTGTTTACGGTTTTATCATTGCAGAAAAAGGCCAATAGCTTGCCGTAGCATGCCGAGGCATACATTTCAGATTGCAGAAAGTCACACAGCGCAGTTTCTCTGTCAATATGTTTATAAGGACGATCGATCTTGATATAGAGGCTGAACTCGGTAGTCTCGCAGAAACCGGCTTGGTGTTACAACTTGTTTTTTGGATACCAGAAGACTCAGAGGAAACATAACATGCAGATGCAAAGTGTAAAATGCAGAATGGTCTATTTTTGTAGTTCTTTTTCTATTTGGTTTGAATGTAAAAGGAAGGTGTGCATGCCGTAACCAGAGATCTACCACGTGTTCTCGCACTTAGTTACAATTTGATTAAAGGTTTCTGTTGATTATGGATCTGACAGTGAAAATATGTTGAGTTTCTTTCCAAAATAAAGTTGGTACCATATTAAAGATGCATTGCCTCTTCAACACCGTAGCTTGTTAGTAGTAAGATTTTAGGATGCAATTATCTATGTTTGGAATATCAGTTGATCAGGTAATTTATTTCCTTTCATTTCTCTAAATGGATTCAGGCTATTTTGGAATGAAACTCTTTATTGTTGAGTGAATGGTCATTTGTACTTTAGTTTAACTTGCAGCTTGCCAGGAATGTTTTGTTGTTTTCTGTAGAGTCAAATCAGTTTCTCAGTACTTCAATATCTTATAATATCTTATACAATTTTCTCTCCAAACATCCATTTTTCTGTATTTTCCTTTTTGTGTGTGTGTGTGTGTGTGTGTGTGGCTACCCCATTAAGAGCTTTCCCATGGCAAGTCTCTGGTAACTGTTGTCGCTGTTGCACGTATGTGTGCACGTTTCCTGATGAAGTTGTTGGTGTTAATGACATTTTTAATAAAGCTGAGCTGAAATAAATGTAATGTTACCATTTATCTTCATTTATCTTGTATCTTCTTTTATCTTTTATCTTCTTTTATCTTTTATCTTCATTTGTCTTTTATCTCCTTTTATCTTCATTTAGGGTCAATGTCCCTATTAAGCCCACCAAATCCACTTTTCAGACATTTTTAATATATACTGTGAGAACATTTTATTAAAATGAAAGTCTAATCTCTCATTTGAAGTGTCAATAATTCATTTATACCAATTTCTAATGTTTTTATTGTTTAATTTGTCAAAATATGTCAAAAGTCTGGCATGGGCTTAATGGGTAGCTAACGTACCCTTTAAGCCCTTGGGTTTTCCAAATAAGCCCACTTCATGATTTGTTGATAAATAAATATATATATTGAAAGAATCAATACAAACTTGTTCTGTTCAAATTTGTAATCTTAGCTCTCAGTAGCTATTTTCATTTTGTCTCCACTCCTGTCCTATAGTCTGTAAATGGCTTTTGAAAAAGGCGTGACCAGCCTTTTTGCTGTGTTGTCAATGCAGAAAAAGCTGAACTTACAACATGCCTTCTTTGGAATGTAGCCAAAAAAGTATTTACGAACAAAATCAAAACTATAGTGGAAATTACTCTTCAATACTTCATCTTTCAACATGTGTTGTCATTTTGTCTGGATCTCTATCCTGTGGTGTGCTGTTGGCATTTGAAATTGGCCAAAATTTCTGGTCCAGCCAGTTGGTTGAAAGTGCAGATGTTTATATGAAGATTTCTGAAGACCGACTGACTGCAGGTTCAATACTAATGTTCTAAGGATAGTAAATGAGTCAATTTCAGGATTTACAATCAAACAATAACTTTAATTGATTTATCAAATGTTAATCACATTTAGGCTAGTACTTTGGAAACATTGTAAAAACACATTTTTAAAACATAGTTCATTGTGAGGAGACATCAGTCATAACATCTTAAACAAAGATGTCAACATTTCTCCAATTTCTACTTTCTCCCAGGCTAAAAGTAGGCCTTTGCTCTTTGAGGTGATTGTATCGTTTTAGTTAGGCTATCATTTGCTCCATGTAGCCTGTCAGTCACTATATCCCTACCTGGAGGCACTCTGAAATCTCCTGCTCTACCGCTGGTAGATCACATGTCCCTGCTGTGCATCAATGCTGCTCCTTCACTCTCTGCCTCAACAACTTCCTGTCTACTCCATAACTTTTTGCCAGAAATGAGAGATTTCACATTGCTCCCTCCCTGTACAGACGGCATGCTTCTATCATGCGGGGGCATGAACTGTAGTTCTTTCGTGTTTTAGTCATCTCAAACTAAAACTCATCTGAAAAGCAAAGATTAAACATTTTAGTTAATGTTAGGATAGAATATATACCTGTGCAATATCACT
This sequence comes from Monocentris japonica, assembly GCA_900323365.1. Classification (NCBI taxonomy): domain Eukaryota; kingdom Metazoa; phylum Chordata; class Actinopteri; order Trachichthyiformes; family Monocentridae; genus Monocentris; species Monocentris japonica. Next base: position 531 of record OOFE01023272.1, on the reverse strand, counting down.
GATATTTAATATGGGTATTAATATTCTGAGTTATGGAGTTGATTCATCAGGTGAGGAACATGGGTCAAAGGTCAAAAGGGAGAAAATCCCCATTGAAACAGCCAAGTGGGCTTAAAGGGAACATCAGTGAAGTTATGGTTAAAAGACAGAATATTTTGTAATAACGTGACATTAAAAAAACAATGATATGAAAACAATCTATATATGGAGCACTAACTTAACATGAAAAAGATGAATTGATCATCAGAGAAATGATGAGCTATACTCATTTACATACATATTTTATCTTTTATCTTTTATCTTCTTTTTATTTCAGGATTATTTGCCAGGTGTGAAAAATGACAACTGACATAATAACAGACTAACATAGTAGTACAGTAGCTACTGACACACGGTCCAGGACAACAGACCTCTAACAGACTAACAATGACTACCAGGGCAGTCCCCCCTCAACTGTGAGTGCCGACGCATCCCTAGCTGACGACCTGAACTCATTCTATGCACGGTTTGAGGCTAGCAACATCACCGCTA
>OOFE01023270.1:0-11458 GCA_900323365.1 Monocentris japonica | reverse complement strand
GGGGGGGGTGTTCACACTGACCAGGTTTCAGACAGAGCCAGCTAAAACCATTTATTTAAGCCTCAGATTGGGGGTTAATTAACAAAGTGTTTCAGCAAATACAACTTCTTCATTTCAGTTAACTGAAAAGGTTTCAAAGATATTAGTGAGAATGAAAAGTGTTTTATTGACTTCAACTTACACTACATTTACCACTTCTACCACCTGCTCCCAGCCAAATAAGATATTATGGCTTACCAGGACTCAGTCATTCTATAACAGCCAAAGCTTGTAGAAAGCTTATCTATGGATGGGCTTATGGCTAAGTGGCTGGATATTTGTGTTTGACTTTGGTCTTTGAGCTGTGTATGTGTGTGTGTTTGAGACAGCGAGATTGAGTGTGTGTGTGTGTGTGTGTGTGTGTGTGAGTGAGTGACAGACGTTGGGGTTGTGTCTCTTTCCCTTCAATTAATCCAGATCAGGGAGCTGGCCCATGCACATCTTAACTGCTATAGCTGCTGGCTACTCCACACACACACACACACACACACACACACACACACACACACACACACACCACATACAAGATTATATAGTTTGCTGCTGTCATTATGGTCACCTAATATGATCAAAAGTAACATTAGCATTGTGAACTGAATCTTGTTTCATTTCACATTGAAACAACATTGTGAAATGATTGGTATTATGAATGCTGATGTATTCCAGTGTAGAGTTTCTCAAGTGGTGTGACATGACCGAAATGTCAATCATGTTCTCACAGATTTGTGGACTAAGAACTATGTAGATATGTGAAATATTGAGTTGTGACTTCTGTTCTGAACCATTGTCCTAATGTCAGCATAGTTTATAGAGGTGCAGACAGTCATATACACTGAATATCAGACCTGGAGCTGGAAGTCAGTCTGTACTTTGATCTCTCTCTGTCTGTGACCCTGTTCTCTATATTTTGTTGCCATATCTTGTTACATGGTTCCCACAAAGGTCATATCAGCAGTTATTTAGTAACATTTATTTTCTTCCTATTAAATTTATATTCACATTTTATTGATTCTCATAGAAAATGCCAATGTTTGCACAACAAAAACAAACAACACAAACAGACAATAGATAACTCCACACTTGAATTCATGTAAATCTAGATTGCTCTGTTCATTGAATTTAATTGACCAGGCAGACAGCCAGAGCTCCCACCTCCTCCACGTCCACTCCAGCACACAGAGGGCTGGTTGCAGATGATACAATTGCTTAATGCCAAAACAACACAGCTGCTGCAAGGTGTTGCTACGTCGTACAAGGAGCTCCTTGTGTAGTGGCTTTTTTTTTTTACCAGGCAGCTACAGAGCATGGTTCATGCCAAGCTGAATGTCTAAGCAATTAGCCAGATGGTGGTAACCCAGAAGAACACAGGAAAAAGTCTTTGAGGACAGGGTCAGATTGAAGTGCAGCTGGGGCTTCTGGCAAGCAAGGTTCATGCAAAAGTTATCAGTGCCACCCTGCAACACTAAACTGATGCTTCCTGCCCTTAGAAAGACTAGCAAACTCACATTCTGCTAGATGTTCCCTCAGCCTACTGCTTGAAGGACTACAGCGACTTTGGGAGTTAGGCCCAGGTCACCTTACCCAATAAAATCATCTCTGTGAGTGTGGTAGATAGCTCTGTCCAGTGAGCATGATAGCGCTTTAGCATACAGTATGTTAAGTAACCGTAGACAGCTGTTACATCTTGAAAATTAAATACTATTTTGTGAGTGTGCTTTTGGAGGGGCTTTTAAATATTTGAAATAAGAAATGGGTTGTTTGATCATCGTCCAAGGAAGCCATGCATTTTTCAGTAAAGGATAATGTACAGCTACAGTCATGTACAGTCATTAACGTAATACAAGCAACAACAGGTGAATGAAGGTTGTGGTCTGACTGCCCAACGACATTAATGATATGACACAGAAGACTGATTTTAAATGATTTTATTGCAAGCTAAAGTAATTTACCAACTGTAACCATAGCAACGTCTGTGGCTAGCATCCATGACTACACTGTAGCAGAACTGTAACCATAGAAATGTCTGTAGCTAGCATCCATGACTACACTGTAGCAGACCTGTAACCATAGAGACGCCTGTAGCTAGTATCAGGACACACACCACCCACACACAACCATAGGTAAATATCAAATATAAGAATGCAGAGTCAATACTCGTGTCCTTGTGAGTAACGATCTTCCCAAGTTGTCAAGCAGAGAATGAACTTCCCATTATCCTTACAGTTTGAGGTTTCAATCAAGATGCACAGCTGTTCATTTCCCCATCTGTTTCAACCGGCTCTGTAAGATAGATAAAAAAGAGCATTGTTAAGATGTAGTGCGTCGTTCTCGCAATAAATCTTGGGGCCTCCCATCTGTTCTCGTTGGACAAGCCCATCCAATCTATTGCTCTGTGCAAGTAAAGCTTCCGGGTTATTTATCTGTCCTCTGTCCTTGCATTCTTTTGTTTTGGGCTCGTTTCATTACTCTTCTTAACAAGCCCTCCTTGACTTTCCCCATGGCGCTTCCCCTAGGGAGAATCCCCACAGCCATCTTAAGTGCCGTTCCATTAGTCTGATAACTCAAGTACATCTGAGATTGACCCTTCTAGGACCAACTCTGTAGACTTCAGGGACAAAATGCATTGTGATCATTTGTAAATTCCTGTGTGATCTGATATTTTATGACTCATTGTTCTGTGTTGTTGCTTATTATTAGTTTTTGCTTATTACATATTAGTAGTACTTAGTATTAGGGTAGCTTAAGGGCAAGTGGGTTTCGTTTCAAATACTCCTGACCCCCTCAAAGACTAATGAAACAAAGCCTCAGAATCGTAGTTTGTCCATATATACTATACTTCCATTACTACTACCACCTACTAGCACCCTGGACTGACTGACTGACTGAACGCTGCTATTCTGCACATGGATACTGATATGACCTTTCCACCGTCTGCACTATATGAGAGGTCCTGTTACGTTTTGTCCTGTACCTAGCATGCTAATCCTGTATTGTATAACTCTCTTATCATGTGTCAGCAACAATTAACCAGGCCAAATAACACCAATCGTACTCGGCGGCTTAAAGTGATTCTGACAAGTCGTGTTTAAAGGCACCTAAATCATCTAAAGTTTAGGGTACAGTGAAGACGGCTTTTATTTGGTGAAAATCCAAACATGAAGAATTCCTAATTAGCAGCATCACGGCAGCAGATGGCCGTCGGGTGAAGAAGATTAGAGAAACAAACTGGTCATACTTTCACTGGTCTAATCTTTAGCAAACATACACATACACACACACATGCATGCACACAACACACACACAAACACGCGCTCAGTCCACTGTAAAGTGAGGGGGATTACAAAGAGACAGTAGGTCGGTCACGCTGTTCTGGTCTAATCTAATTATAACGGTAGTGAGTGGCTAAAAGGGATGCTTAGCAACGTCAGTGTACACAGCTGCATAGATATGCTGCCCTGCACTCCACAGTCAGTGCTAAAAGGGAATCCCTGTGAGGCTCATTTAGCAAAGCTACTAGTGTATGTTAGCCACTTGGACACAACCATGCTATCTTAAGAAAAGGAAACTCATACCACTTTGAAAGTTATGAAATTGCAGGATGTATATGATTGGAGGGGCAGAGGTTGGAAATCTGTGATGGTATTATTGGTTGGAATCTTTATGGAGGCTTCCTGGTACACCATGAAGTAACCACTAAAAATACACTTTTTCCAGGAAGTAAAAGTAATTTTGGTATAAAAATATGAGAAAAGTTTCTGTATTTTTTGGCATTCATTGTTAAATAGATGCACATTATAGAGAACTAGCTAACGAGGTGAAAAAGTCATATTTCATTTCATTGTGACTTTAATCACTGTATTACACATTGGGTAGGTAGGTGTTTGTGTCTCTGTGTGTCCCTCTGAGACACACGCATGTACACATTTCACTAGAGGGGTCAGGGTGCAGCACCAGCCTGGCGTGGCGTCCATGGAGCAGGTAGCGGTTCAAGGAGTTGCTCAAAGACGCTTCGACAGGGATGGACAAGCTGGACATCCATCAAATGGGACAGGGACAGTCTCTCTAACCGCCTGGCGCATGCATGCGCGCACACACACACACACACACACACACACACACACACACACTGGCTGAGGTTGTAGACCATATTAGCACAATACCATTCACATTTAGAGACTCCTGCCATCACAGGAGACAAGAAATAATAAAGCAGAAACAAAACAGGAAATACACATGAACAATCAGAAACAGCAGGAATGTCCATTAGAATTGAATGGGAATTTAAAATCACAAACTCCTGAAAAATACATCCTGAAAAATCACATCCTTGAGAGAAAGAAGACACCTTGTGCTTACAATCATCACTATAACTTTAATATTTTACTTTTTGAGTGAGAGAAAACAATACATACATATTATACACAAAATGAGACTTAATATTCAACATGACATCATTCTGATAATATCAATATATATATACTAATATTATCAATGCTTTCCCATTATGTTTCTGCTGAATTTGCCTGGCAGAGTGGAAAGATAAAGGAAAAATGATGACCCACTTTGGGCTGAAACTCTGCCCATGTGAAGTTGACCAGATTCAATGTGTGGTTTGTTGGTATTGTGTTGGTTTTTAATCCTGAACCTGAGACTAAGGAAGGGCACCTGGGATGGACATACACTATCCTCTGTGTCTCAAAATGGAAAATGCCAGGTTGTCAGGTTCAATATGAGAAATGAAAAGGAACTGAATTTAAATTTGGATTCAAATTGAATTAAACTTTAACTTGAATTAACTTGATTTGACTTTTAACTTGAACTAAGAATATGTTCTTCACCTGTATTTGATCATTTCAATTACATATCAGTGAAGATTAATCATTTTAGCAATTTCCCCTCAGGGACAATAAAGAGCCAGCTAATCTAATGTAACAACCGACAGGAAAGCGTCTGATTAACAGTGGGAAGACCAGACACAAATCAATGTTTTCCTTCCCATAGAGTAACTGGAGTAGCCCTGCTTAGAGGAGCAGCCACCAAAAATGCCTGAAAGCCTTTCATTAGTATTGCTTTCAGTGGAGAGTGTTAGTGTCAGATGGTGTAAATGTTTTTTCAGAGGCCTTGCCACCCCAACTAAAAGAATTTCATTTCTGCTGGCTTGAGTGAATAGTTTTAGTGTCACAGTTTAGATGTTTCCAAAAATGTCATGAGTATTGGTTTCATGCTTTTGTGATGCGTGGTGTAATTTGCTGTTCCAGATGTTTTTGTCAGATTTAACGATGGATTTTAAACGCAATATGAGGCAGCTACAACAGATCAGATTTTGTTCTTTGTTTACCAAATACAAATTAAATTACAGATTACGGATTACCTTATTAAAAGTAAGTAAGAAAGTAAAAATAGCTATTGGATTAGCCCATTTCAATAATTCGTTCAATCGGATTACTTCCACCTTCTTTTAGATTTCTTTGGCTCCAAACATAGAGATCGAGGTAAAATAGACAATTTATTCCAATTTATGAAAGCCATAAATTGAATAGCTTTTCAGTTACAGGTTTTTTTTCAATTATAATACTGTAATCCTGTTTGTTGTAATGCATTACTTCCTAACCCTGTGTAATTTCTAGTCATTTTCCAAAACAGCCCCATTGAATGACAAAGACTTGACTGTAGCTGTCAAGTCACTGGAGGAATATGTGAATAAACTGGCCAGAATGGACTTTCAGTTTCAGCAGACAAGAACAGAACAAAGCCTCATTGTCAAAGACTAGTTTATAAGACGAATACACAATAATACTCCTGTATAAAACATAGAAAATCAAAAACAATAATAAAATATACTTCTTTTTTCATCTACTATTTTTTAGCCCATAATAAATTGCAGTCCTTTCTGTTTCCTATTTAGTGTTCCACGCTCACACATTCATTCAGTACTCTTCTGCTTGCTTTGTCCTCTTCATGGTTGCAGCTAACTGTGTCCATGTCGCTTGAAGTCGATTGGATTACAATACACAGTTACAAGTTACAGTATTCTTGATTCACTTGCTATACAGATAGCTGATGCAAGAAGAATCGTAAGGCAATGATTTGCAAGAAACCTTTTGGGCAACGTGGATGGGCAATGAGCAATTTATCCTGGCAACAATATACCCCTTCTTGGCAACTTCTTGGATACTGCTGCACATGAAAGTTGTCCAAAAAGATGGAGTAGGTATAACTGCCTTTTGACTGATACAGATGATAACAGTGAAGAGATTGTTTTCTTCCAGTTGGGGGACGGGTTTAGCAAACAAAGTCATTGCAGGATAAAAACTGGACCAATAGCACCATGAGAAATGAAGTTGGTAGCAAAGTTGCCCATCTACATTGCCTCAAAACATTGCCTGTACACCACAGGCCTTATTGCTGACTGAACAAGTTACACAACAACATGAGATGAAGAGGTCCATTCAGAGGGATCCAACCCGTGATCAGTGATGCTGTGACGTGACTCTCAGTGTGAGTTCATCAAGGCAGATACATTAATCTCACTAGCGGAGGTTCACACACCTCGCTGACGGATGAGGGCCACAGAGTTCAAAGTGTGGACAGACTTGTCACGTCACAGGACTGGAGTGATTGAAGAGTTGTGCTTCAAACTGAGATATTTTAATATGACTAATGGCACAGTTTAAAACAAATCATGCTATTTTTAAAGGACAGTGGGTAACTTGTTGAATCCTTGGTTAACTAAATGATAACACACACTGGACCCTCTATATTTTAGAGAAGTTTAAATATCAACCTCAGTGAATACAACTCTTCACCTGGACATTTCTGTGTCTGTATCGCACCATTTTTCAATACGTTTCCCGATCGGATGTGTGGCTGTGTTAGCATCAATGAAACCGTCCCTTGAATTCTGCAGGAATGACAGAATCATGATGAAGAGTCCTCCTCCTGGTAAACATGACAGTTTGGTTTATTCCTCTTGCTTCTTTCCCTTTTTTCTCTCATCCCTCCATTCACCCTTTTCCTCTTTCCACAGTGAAGTGATTTCTTTTCTCCTCTCTCTCATCCATTTCTTTCAGTCTGGACATTTCTGCAATGCTGCTCTTGCATAAGAACTCAGTGCGTGAATGTTTGTGTTTGTGTGTGTGTGTGTGTGTGTGTGTGTGATGGCAGTGCAACTCACAGACACACGCCAGACTTTCCTTTCCAGGGTTAAAGTTCGAAGGTTTCGTGAAGTAGACGTGGTGACATCACTTTGCTTATTGAGTGTGTGTGTGTGTGTGTGTGTTTTAAATGTTTCAATACGCCAAAGGTCTGTTATGACTTGGGGGGCTGACCTCAGGGCGAACAACACACAAACAAACAAACAGAGCAAGGCATTGTGGGTCCAAACTGTGTGTCAGGTTTGCTGTGTTGTAGAAGTCTCTTTAAATTACAATCAGAGTTTTATGTTTATTTATTATTTAATAATATATTTATTCCATTCATGGTTTCTTATTTATTATGTCACACTAGTAGTACATGTCCCTTTACGCTTCATTCTCTCCAATCTACTAGGTCCGTTTATCCTTGCCATCCTCATCTGTCCATCCATTCGTTTCTCCTTTCTTCTTCTCCCAAAATTTGCTTTCCATCTCCATCCTCTCCTCTCCATCCTTCCATCCATCCCTCAGGGTTGTGATCAGGATAAAATACAGAAAAGCAGAAAACATTGGTGGAGGGGCAGCCTTGACTCAAAAATACGGAAGTCTTGCAAAAAACCTGAAAAAACACTTTCCTCCTTGCTTCCGACCTTTCATCCATCCATCCCTCCTTCCTCCCAATCTACCATCCATCCTGTTTACACACAAACTGGCTACACTGCTGGGCGCCTAGAATTTGCACTTGTTGTAAAAAGGCAGGAGATTTATATTGGGGGGAAAAGAAGGAAAATGGTAAGAAAATCTTCATTAGAAAGTGAAAGCTGTGTCCAACGTATCCTGAACAAAACCCTGAAAAATCTCCTTCCTGTGCTTCACCCTTTCTTCACCTCCTCCTCCCTATCCTCCCTCTTCTCCTTTTCTATCCATCCATGTCTCCATCCTTCCATCCATCCATCCATGCGGCGTCGAGCTATTTACACACAAACTGGTCCACAAGTGTCGTGCAGCGTTTGCACTTGACGTAGCAGCACCAGTGGAACTTGCAGTGGCAGCGCTCGTGCTTGTAGGTCTTGAACTGGTCGTATCCCCTCCCGCAGCACATCAGCTCGCAGCCGTCCATGCCCTCGGAGGTTTTGTTGCAGAGGCGGCCCTGGGTGCCCAGCGAGCCCGTGGTCTCGTTGCGGAGGCAGTAGTCGGGGCTGGGGTCGATGTAGACCAGGTCCTCAAGGGTCGGGGTGTTGAAGCGCTTGTCTACCTGCTCCAGCTTGCCCTGGTTGGGATGGAGTGCACAGGGAAATTAACTTTATGGGTCACCTGTCAAGGGCTGGTAAACTAAAAAGATTACCTGCTAAAGATCATGTTTACCTGCCAAAATAAATAATAGACATTCTTCACTGAAATATGTCATGCTACCGATTTTCAAAGTAATTTCATGTTTAGAATAAGTGTGTTACTTTAAAACCTGCTCACTCGTGTATATAATGGACCAAGTTCGTAATTCATCATGAAGTGCAACAAAACTCAATGTAACCGAGGCATTCACTAGTTATCTTCTCAGAAGTGCAGTGGCTGATTGATTTATTCGCCAAAGACGCATTTTACCGGTATTTGGCGCTTTGCAGGCGGTCACTCCAGATCCTGGTTATAACATAATTGTTTTTCATGGTATTTCTGTTTTATTAGACAGAAATAATGGGTAAAATGGAAAGGAAGGATGGGAGAGAGGTTAGCTTCATTTTGGAGGGGAGAGGGTGAGGAGCTGTAACAATCGATTTTAAGACTATTTATACGGTATTTCTGTTTTATTAGACAGTACAGGGGAGAATAAAGGTAAGATGGAGAGAGGTTTGGCTCAGTTTGCCCTACAAATGGGATATGGATGGGACAGAGTTATTTGTCTTAACTATTAGCTTGCTCTGTTTTAAAGATCATTTGTCAGGTTATTTATATATTTTTTAGTCAGACACCGCAATAAAGAAAGATGGGAGAGAGGTCAGCTTCAGTTTGCCCTTAACGTTGCCTTGAGGAGGGAAGACGGCCAGAGGTGAGTATCACAAATGTTTTGCAGTGCTGAGCGATGAAAAGTGTGAAATGTAAACTGTTCTGTACCTTGCGGCCGATGCGCATGGCGGCTGCGCTGTCGTATTTCTCCTTCAGGAACTCTCCCACACGTCTGAAGTCGGCCAGCTGGAGCCAGCAGGTCTTCAGACTACAGGAGCCCGAGACTCCATGACACTTACAGGCCACGTTAGCTAAGTTATACACCGCCTACGAAACAGAGAGGCACGGGGAGACAGACACAGACAGAGATCTGTTAAATACTGTCTGAGAACGTGACACACTTACAGGCTTCATGAGCTCTGTTCTATGTCGCCTGGATTGGAGCGGACGGATGCAGGTAGACAGATATGGAGCTAGATCAAATGATGTACATATAAGCACTGTAATAACACATACGTACTGTAATATTCTATTAAACTAAGATTTTTTTAAGCAGACTTCATGAGGGGAGTGTTGTTTTGTTCTTTGTGTGCGTTTACACTTGCACAAAACACTGACTATAAACTCTTTCTGTGTGGCTGTCTAGAGGAGAGACCACCACATTTTATTTTCTCGGTTTATATGGCTGTAAAAAGATCAGATTTGCGCAACAAATGGTTGGAAAAATCAGGTTATATGTCCCTGTGTAAGTGCAGCCTGTTTATTCCGTGATTTTGTGTCTGTATGTTATACTGTCGATTATTTGTATCTAAGATATTTGCTGCTGCGCTGCTTCCATCTAGTGGCGACTATGAGTAACTACATCCTCCAATCACATTTGTGGTAAGGTCTTGCTGAAAAAGAGTGTTCAGCAAAACTTTCCTGGATAAATGAAAGTAAATACAGATTATATTTGGGTCTTTTTTCTAACTTGATTCACTCAGGCTAGATGGACTCTTCTTCAGCAGTGCCCTGACACACACTTGTTCATGTTTAGCTACTGTATTTGAAGGACATTTTCACAAAAAAGGTTATACCACAATAATACAGAGATATTCCTGTCTCCGGGTTTCTGTCATCATTCAATGCTGCCGAAGTCTTTTCTGTAAAAAATGTGTGGCATAGGAGATAAACAAAAAGGAAAAGGCAAAGAAAAGAAAAACAAAGAAAAGATTTTTGGGTCCATATGCGCTGTTCTCTAAGGCTTTGGTCAATACCACTCCACCAAACTAAAACAAACATCTGACTCAGAATAGCAGGGCTACTACTAACCAGAGGAAACGTGGCTCTATTGTAAAGTGACTCTCCCACACAATTCCTATACATACAGCAGTTGTTTTAAAGAAACAGTAAGCGTGAGAGAATTACAACATGGCATACAATTAGTGTGGCAAGAAACTATGAAGTCAGTAGGCAATAGGCTCACTCAGCAGCCAGGGTTTCAGAGTGGTCTGTAACTGAAAGGTCACAGGGTAAATTCCTGTAACTATCAATGTGTTCATCATTTATTAGGACATTTATCCAGTCTAAGTGTCTATGAACAAGACACTGAGCCCCAACCTGTTGTCATTTAAAGTCTTTATGGATATGGGCATCAACTAAATGTCTGGAAATAAAAAAAAATCTCTATTTTAAGTCCTGCATCCCAAGAAACACTGACTTTGTTTTAAAACCGTCTCACCCAAAAACATTTCAGGATCTGAACAAAACTCTAATTTTCCTCATGTATTTTTAACAGTTACAAGGATTTGTAAATGGTTTGACTTGTTATAAAGCAATTTGTACATATAGGGAACAATGTCAGCAGGCAGTTACAAATAAAAAACAAGTAAAAGATTTATTTGGAACACGGACTACAGTGGTGTTTATAGTAGTGGGCTTTTAGTGGGCTTTAGGGGGAGCCCTTCACCCCTAAAGCACCACCAGGGCAGTTAAACAGCCTCCAATAAACAAGCCACCTAAAACCCCACCACTTCCTCCTAGTGTCACCCCCCACCACACACACAAACACACACACACACACCCCTGGCCCTTCTCTCACACCCTTCCCACTGGTAGTGATTGTGTTTTACCAAACAGAAAAGCTGGGCGGGTAAATTGTCTTCTAAATCACAACCTATATCCCAAAAAAATGCATTTTCTGGAAATCTGGAAGTAAATAAATAAGACTTTGTAATACTGAATGTACTGAATGTGTATATGCAGACTGATGTCTGTAGTCTACTGTGTCTCTTGTTTTGCACTACATGTGAGGTCCTGTTGTTGGTGAATGAATTCATTCTGATTCCTGATTTTTGATGCCGTCC
>OOFE01023266.1:0-11014 GCA_900323365.1 Monocentris japonica | reverse complement strand
GGTAATGTGTGTGGGTGGCAGGAAAATAGAGGAAAATGAACCTGCAAGAAAGGTAGGAAAAATCATTGAGCATCCATCACTAACAACGTCTTATTGGAATCGGTAAGCCAGAGCAATTTAAAAAATCACTTTACTGTGTACATGGCATCCGCAGATTTCAGTTTGAGTGCAGCTGTTAGAATAACTGTTCTCATTTTAGTTAAGAAGAGGGAAATGCGGTTGAATATGTAGGAGTCTTCTTTCCTGAGCTTCCTCTTTTTCTCTCCATTTCTATTCCCATGCCCCATAACCTCTAACTTCCCTTAACCCCGACCTTCTCCAGGCCTGGCCCTCATCATGTGGAATGGTCTCTATACAGCAGAGAAGGTCATCATCCAATGGACTCTGCTCAGTGAAGCCTGCTACTTTGTTGTCCAGTTTCTAGGTGACTAAATCTTGCCAACAGATTATCTCTGTCTCTACAGTCTAGGCTTGGTTGCCCCTCTATCACTGTTAGAATCAGGGATCTCCCTTTTTTAGTTGTTGTTGTTTTTTTTATACCTCATTTAAACAATCAATTGTGTTGATATAAATAATCCAGTTATACTTGATCCTTTCTAGTCCCTTACGAGAGCATGTTACCCATTAATGTGCTACTACTGCCCTCTTGTGGTCAGTGGGGGAACCACAGCCTTGCAATATATTTAGTCAAGTCAAGAACTTTATTTGTCACATACGCATACAGGATGTGTAGTGAAATGAAAATCACTCTATAAAGGTTAATAACTCAAGGAACAGCCTGTGCATCCTACTATTTGCAAAGACAGTGAATTATAACCATGGTATTTTAAATAATATGTACTCTGTGGTTTTAGTGACATCCATCACCCTGGTGGAGATTGGCACCGTGACAAATGCTGCCATCTTCCTGCTCCTCAGTCGAGTGCTCTTCGTGGTGGTCACCTTGGCTTACTACTACCACCTGGGTCGTAGGCCGAAGAAGATCTGAGATTCCTGCATGGAACTGCCAGGGAGGGGACAGTTGAGCACAGATCACAAATGTGGGGTCAGAAGGTTTGGAATCTTGTTTTATGGGGGCTTGGAGCATTGCTTTTCCATCGGATGCACCGTGCCCCCTTCCATGGGTCCTTGCCTATTCTAACCGCCAATATCCAACAGATGGACACGGTCTCACAATTCAGACTCTACAAGAATGAGAAATGACCTCATAGTGAAAGTGAGTTACTTTTTCATTGGCTGTGAGATCAAGCCCCTCTCAAGACACACTACTTCCAATGTGCAGTTCTGAGTGCTGTTATTGTAAAGAAGGGGATAGCGCAGTAGTGCAGCGTGTCCTTGTAGCTAATAGTCATATAATTCAATATGAGTAATTTGAAACACTAGACTATGTTGTCCATGTACAGCTACAGGAGTATTTCTTTCCAGATTCAGTGTTTAGTGTGATCTGTTTGATTTAAAAAAAAAAAAAAAAAAAAAAAAGTTGTCTTACCACAGCTTCTGACGTCACACTCAAGGACTTTGATGCTGTTGCTCTTGATCCATATGTGTGCTAAAGTGAAGCCTCAATAGCTGTGCTCTCGCATGCCTCTCTGTCAATGCTCCAGCGAACACACTGAATGGAAAAAGCGTCAACCGTGCTTAGTGTATCTGCAATTTAGTGTGAGGAAGATTCAGGTCCAATCAGATAAGCTACAATGTGGATGAGTGAAAATATATCATCTCTTATACCGCTAACAGCTATCTCAATCAGCACACTGAGGGAACTCCTAAAGGTCAGTTTTTACTTTCAACCACCCCATCAATCAAATTCAGATTTAATTAGCAGAACTGAATTTAAAAGCTTTTTCAGGGACAACAGACTTTTATATTCTTCAAGTATCAGTCAAGAGGTTCTACCAAAGTGAATGAATTATTTTGTACAGAATATTTACACTGAAGAGATGATTATGTGTAATTTTGATAGATACGCGTGCGTGTGCACTGACTCATACTACAGAGGCAATGCCTTATATGAAGCCATGTGTTTGCACCGCTAGACAGGGCTTTTGCCTGTGTATTACAGAAACGTCAACATCCTGACCTTAACTGTAAGCTGAGCATGTGAGTGTGCAGGGCAAAGAACTTAAGCTGGTTCCTCGTTAGTGATGTAGCACAGTTTTTTACGTAGAACATATCTTTAGTCTTGCCTTAAAACTACTTAAATAACAGTCATTAACACCGCATCCTATATCTTGTGTATATGTAAATAAAAGTATTTACCGCCATTCGGTGTTCTTGCAGCACAGAGTACTATTAGGTAAATATTTTTCAAAGGTTAATCTTTCTTTTGGATTTTTTTTTTTATGAATTGGTTGTGTTTGGAGTCTCTTATTTGTACTTATTTAAGTGACATTTGTGTTTTGACATCACTCTGCATGCAATATAATCCAACGTTAGCACAAATATTGCGAACTTCGTAGCAAACACTGTAATTAGTTTGAAAAGTTGATGAACATCTAAATGTAATGGTGGTGAATTGATGTGTTAGCCAAAAATGGAAGCAGTCGTAGATGAGCCTAAAAAGGAAAAAGTTATTATATGTGTATTACTCAGTTGAACTGTATGTGGTCAAAAACAGACTTTACCCAACACTTGACGGTTTTCATCCACACCAATCCTTTCCATTGTTTTAATACTGTGTGATCTCTACCTCCCAATGCCTGGACACACCCTCAGGTACCTGACGTTACAGCTCCATGTTTTTAGATCCTTGCTAACAAATGCCATGTTGTCAACTTTAATCTCAGCATCTCCAGTCCTTTGGCACCTAAGGCCAGTCAAAAAGACATCCCGCAGATAGTTGTGTCATGTTGTGACTTAACTTGCAACATTATTGTGACAGGGAACACAGGTCTACTTCAAAGGTGGTCCATATTGTTGCAAATTATTACGGTCAGTCCTGCCCTAGAAGGGAGTAGTCCTGAGCTCAGAGTGGCTGTGGGTTTGTGGTTGAGTTTGTCCAGTGCTGGAGGCAGATGTGCTTGTTACTTGGTTGTGTGTTCAATGCAGATAGGGAATGCGGAACATGGGTGAGGTCTCTCATGCGCCTGCAAAGTAGTAATTATCCTTTCTGCAGTGTTTAATTAGACGCAGCTCTCCTGACTGGCATTCTGTGCCTCAGCCTACTGCTCTGCCCTCACTAGCATGGCAATTATGGAGTTCAAGAAAAATATCATTCCATTTCCGTCAATTCGAGAGGCCTCAAATCATCAGCCTCATGAAATGTTCAAAGCACTGAAGAGCAGGTTTATTTTGGGAGAGATGGGCAGTTCCACTACGGGGACAGGCAGGGACAGGCAGAAGAAGGGAGGCAAAGAAATGTGTCCAGCGTCCTCCTAGTGCTCGGCCATACATTGATGATCTATTGTATATTTCTGGTTCAGCATTGATAAAAAGGGGTAATACAAGAACACCAGGGCCACTGAATCCTTGTAGAAGAGTTAATTCGTAAAAAAAATGTTACATTCGTAAATCATGTCTCCTCAAACATTTTGTGGAAGGGTAGGTTATGCTATTCATACCTATATATATACCTGTATTGTTGTGAATAGCATGGCAGGTCAATTTGTGTGTTTTTATGTATATATGTGCTATATTGTACCTCAGAAAGGAATTGTTATGGATTTCCATCATTTAGTTTGAAATAAAGAATACTACTGTTTGTTTTGGAGACTTCAAAATTGGTGTACTGTTCTTATTTCTTTGTTGTGCTTTCTGCTAGAAATGTGCTCTGCCTGCTCAGAGCACCATGCCAGAAACTGGAGCACACATCTGAAACATACCAGGTGTAATGCCCATGCAAGGACATGTTCATATGAGGTATATCAGTCAAGCATAACACACAGAGACATATGCACTACACATGCAAGATACACTAACACACATTTTAAATTTGTTTAACTAGGATGGGGAAGTCATAATTTTTTTGAAGGATGAGCAAACACCCCATAGTGACTTCATATTGCATCAGTTTGACAACCAAGAGCAGCCTCGAACAGGATTCGCTCAACCTACCTGAAGTTGCTTTGAAAGTAGACAGCCTTCAGCAAAACTTACAGAACCACGAACCACATATCACTCCACAACACAGCACTTTAAACTGGTATTTATTCTCTGACGGGTCTCAACAGATAGAAACTAGAGCTGTTATGTAATCTCACCCTTTGTTTACTGTTTTGTGTTTGGATGAATTGAACACGTCACGACATGAACATCTTTATGTCGGCTGCATGCATAGTATCACTTATGTGGGTTCCAATTTGGCTACCTGTTATACCATATTTAAAAAAATATATATCTTTTAAACCCCTTTTGCCATCTCTGGCTCACACACATGAATGAACCTGGGCAGATTGACGTGTCTGCTCTCTCTCTCTTTCTCTTTCTCTTTCCCTCTTTCTCTTTCTCTTTCTCTCTCTCACACACACACACCCACCCACCCTGGGTAAAGGGTGTGTGTCTGTGTGTGGGTTGGGTTGTTCATAGACTCCCATGTGTCTGTGTATTTATTCTTATCATACTTTGCACTTAAAATATTGACTCCTGATTTGCTTATTTAGTCATGGTGGAAAAACAGAACATTTTAGAAGAACACCATACAATGTAATGCATTTTGCCCGGTAATAGTTTCATCATCTCATCTGTTGTTCATCATCAGCCGTCTTAAATTGTGCAAAAACATCAATGTCAACATCAAACATTAGCGCAATTTTACACGACATCGCATCTTTTTGGGACAGGAAAGAGTTAATGAAGTAACCCCTGTCTGCCGCACGGTGGGGGTGTGAACACTTTCCCAGACACGCACACACACACACACACACACTACACACACCCACAAACTACATTGCCACACACATCCAGACATCGTGTTTCTCGATACTAGAGACAGACAGCGGCTCCGTCACGCGCACAAGACAGAAGACGATCAACCCCTCCAAGCCAACTGTTCTCACAACATACTTTTGGGGGAAAACGAACGTAAGTAATGTTCATTTTACATGTACCTAGTTAGTTATAATTAAAAAAAATGACGCATGGATGTTAACTTGCTGTTGTAGCCGCCATCTCCTGGCATGGGAATCTTTTTAGCTAGCCTGAGAAGCACTCGTTCTTGCTGAAGTTGTTCTTGGGAAATGTTCTCCTAAGTCGACATAAGATAAACTAAAACTTTACTGTGCTGGGTGTTGAAGAGAAGGCACTCTGCAGTGAACTTAGCTAACGTTCTTGAAATGATTCACCGAAGTGTACGTTAATGCCTTACTAGCAATGGGTTTTGTCAACATTTTGTTTTGTCAGCGTTTTGTCAACATTTGATTAAGATAGCCAACATGTAGTTACAGCCTCGACCTCGTTTCAACTGTGAAAGGCTATGGTTTCCATGGTTTCTATAAGTTAATAGAAAAGCAGTTCGTACTAATTTTCTATGACTTTTGTATGCAGGTAACGTTATTCGCAGTTTTGTTTTTCTTTATTCAATTATTATCTGTTAATGCCGGCAATGCTTTATTTGACAGGTCAGTAAGTGGCTATGTCTGTGTTGTTAGTCATTTAAGAATCTCTAAGGCAAAACAATTCCGTCCTAACTAACTTAACTGTTGGGACGCCAACGTTTAAGCAGGCCGTAGTCAGTGGTTCCCAAAATCAAGTATGTGGATCTCAAGGGCTCCTTGAGGGGGTCCCTCAGCAAAATCTGGAATAGTTAGATTTCACTATTATTTGATTCCGTAGAGGTCGCCACTATGAAATAATCTATGGGCTGAGGATGACTGGGGCTTTACTGCCCCATAGCCACCTAAAGTATAGACAATTATGTAGTTCTCTACAAAATCATCTGACAATAAACATCTCAGAGGGGGTTCCTTGGGACAAAATCTTCTCTGTGATCTAATACATATCTAGTTGGGGGTGCTTGACAGGAAGGTTTGTGCTACATCCTGTCTCTATAGAGAGATAAACTACATTGTTGCCAATGCTTAAGCAGGACTCTCATGGTATTAAGGGCTTTAGTACCAGGGTGGTGTAGGCAGTTCCATGCCAGGGTAATGGACTCACAGATGTGTAAATGGGTCATATCATATGAATATGAGGGAGATGGTAAGGGGAGTTTGGCACATCGCCTGCCTTTTTGGATACAATAGGGCTGCGATTGATCCGTCCCGGCTGCATTACTGGCACAGTGGATGCCACCCACTACATGCTGTCCTCGTAATCCTGCCTTTACCCCATGCATCCAAACAGGCTTTTTGTATAATAAACAAACACTGATTTCATTGGACTACCCCTTTGAGTGTCTGTTGCACACCATTTGATAGCTAACACACCTCATGCCAAACCACGGGGAGGGAAATGGGGCAATGAAAGCAGAAATGGCTGTATGAGGTAACGGAATTTGGAAAGTTCAGGTGACTCATTTGCAGTTTTCTAAGGGGAAGTCAGTTCTTTTCTGCACTAGTCTTCATCGCACCCTGAGGTAAAAGACATTTGCCTAGTCTAGCCTTTTTCTCCTGTCCCACTTCAGACAGAGATAAACCACATTATATTTTGATTTTGGTTACGGTAGGATTATGGATACTAGCTGTTAATGGTACAGTTCCTCGCAATTGCTGTTTGGCACTGCTTGGGATTTCCATTGCAGTTTCCAGTCTTATTTTTACTTCGGAAAAGATTTCTCATTCACTGTCAGTGAGTACAGTTTGATTTGGCTTGCCTAGGTAGGCTGTCAACAAAGACAATGCTACAAAATAGCCCCACTATTTGTCTGCCCAGTGTGTGAGCTTGCATGGAAATTCTAGACTAAATCTGACTGTGTTCATGGTTTTGCTTGGCATTCCTCCTGACCTCAAGCAGTAGCATATGGTCAGTTGGCCACTTTTCTTCAGAATGCAATGATTCTCACTTTGGCCTGTTAACGAAATTAAATGAATTTGCTATTTGAAAAATATACCAAATAAAATTATTGTTGGAATTGTTTTTCGATGAATTGGGCTCAGTCAACAAACAGCGATACTCATAACTAAGCCTGTGTAAATCCACCGCTGTTGCCCACCATCTAGACATAAAGACCAACAATCTCCTTTAAGGATTATCTACTTTGCTGGGGTATCTGCTGTATGGTTTAGGCTTTTACTGGGGTCCATTTTGTAAACATGACATTTTATTGTTGTTTAGGTTATCTGGTACAATTAATAGTCTACGGTGGTTAGTGACACTGTTACTAAGAGTTAGTCCCCTTTTGATAGACCTACACTGTAGTACACGTGTAGTCCACATGTAGCCTAAGCCTAGCCATACATGTAAGTAAGGTAAGTAAGTAGCAGCATGGTATCACTTTCAGAGGAGTGCTGTACAATGCATTTATAAAAGCAGAGCTGTTAGCTCATTTCTTGTTGAATTTATGGTGTAACTCATTTTCTGTTGTCATGAAGCACATATCAAAGAGAGATGGCATCTGTGATGCCACTCTGCTTAACTTTTCCCTTGGTTAAATGCACATATATACAACTTTGAATTCCAAAGTGAGATATCCAGCATTAAAATGTGACACCTACTCTTACAATGATTGATAGCACAGAACAGTGCAAATCATGGGACCTTTTTAAAAGGATTGTAGGTAACTTAAGTCATTGGTTGACAAAATAGTAACACTTCTACAGACTGTATTGTCCATATTTTAACGATACTAAATGATGAACATCAAGTAATGATTTTTTTTCCCTAAACAAAATGCACATTGTGATAAGTCTAGGCTATCACAATGTGCATTGGGAAGAACTTACAGTTTGGATGTGGAAAAGAGGCTAGGAGAATAGCTTGTCATCTGATACATGGGGAGTTGTCCTCATAGGATATTTTCAGACTCTTCAAATAACCACAATGGCAGGTTATATTTTCACTGCTCTCAGTGTAGGAAAAGGTCTGGTGGTGGTAAATATTTTCTTTGGTTTTCTGGAGCACAGGGTGAATCATGTTGCCAGAGAGTTTCAGACCCGGAATTTCTTTGTGTGGAGCTGGCGTATGCAGGTGTTTCTCACAGGAAATAGCCACATGTGTCAGCGTGTGTTCATGTGCTCGTGTAGGTGTGTATGTGGGTGCATGTGCATTTTGTGTGCATTCCAAATGTAGAGTTTGAGAGGTAAACTGATCACAGCAAAATAATGTTGATATTTGTGGCTGTAACTGACATCTGCTACTGTAACACGCCCAAAGCAAAAACTGTCTGCTACTGTTCTCAACTAGTCAGGAGTGTCTGATTCACAACATTGTTGTGTTATGTGGTCATAGGACATCAGCCTGTTGATTTTGGCTAGATATTGCCATATATGCTCTTCTTTAATAGGCTTGAAATGCTTCATAAAGTTGGCTGTTAAACACTTTGATTCATTGCGACAGGCCTGGTGTTGACAGTAAACACAGTTGTAGATAGGCCTGGCTTCCTTCTGCTTGTGATGACAATAGCATGCTTGACCACATGGCCGCTCATGTTGACCACACAGTCATCATGACTTCTCTGTTGTTCTCTTTGAGGTGGTCTTCTTTCCGATCTGTCTCACCAGGGTGGTTCCTCTTGTTTGTCAGGACCACAACTGGCTTCATTAACAGGCTGGCTCTCGTAAGCATGGAGTACTGGCATATAACCTAATATTGTAAGAAAACAAGCCAGTTGTTGTTGTCATGCATAAATGGGGATTAGGGTATGTTGGGTTGTTTGGAACTGGAGAAACATGTCTGTTGAAAATGAATTAGGCCGATGTTGTTGCTGCTTTGAAGATTAAAGCTCTGTTGAATCAGGAGCCCTACTTTGGAGTTTAAATATCTGAAGGCATCTCTTCACTCCCCCTCCCCCCCCATTCTCTTGCTCCCTCTCACTTTTTAGGCTAGGCTATCACTAGGCTAGCTCTCTCCTCACTGCCTCTGTGTTTGTTTGTGTCTTGTCAGTCTCTCTGTCTTTCTCCCTCTCTCTCTTCCCCCGCTCTCTCTCTTTCATCGATCTATCTATCTGTCTGTCTAGACAAGGGAGGGGAGGAGGGAAACTGCTGCTGGACATTAGTTGTTTGCCACACTATACTGTGATATACCACCATCTATTGTTCAATGTAACTAATAAATTTTGTATTCCTCTCTCTTCCAGAAGAGCAACCATGGGGAAGGGATGCATCACAGCCACCAAGTACTTCCTCTTCCTCTTCAACCTCCTCTTCTTTGTAAGTGACCACATTCCTTCATCACTACTTGGTAGTAGGGGTGGTAACGATACTAAGACCTTTTTCATGCTATTTTATGCTATAAAATGTAAGACCAATTTTATCTCCAAATAAGCCTGAAGAGTAAAAAACAAACAAAAAACCCAGTAAAGTACATAAAGTAACGTACAGTGCAACCAAATTTCTCACTAGAAAAGTAGTGCAAATATTAGTGCAAATATAGTACTTAACCCTAACCTTAACACCTAACCGTTGAGTAACCCTAACCAGCTGTTATAAGACATCTGAGACCATGTTTAAGACTCAAACACAACATTTAACCATATACCAGTGACTGGAGCTTTTCATTGTGATGTGATTGTAATATGGATGTACATGGAGCAGCGTGATGCTAGTGTTACCTTTTAAGGCATGTCTCTCTTACAATATTTGCAAAGAGTCTATGTGTTGTCATTTGTCCTGTTGCCATTTTCTTCCTTAATTGGAAACCCAAAATGCTGACACACAGCACACTTCTAACTTGATGAAGTTTCCTCAATTTCAGTTTCACCTGAGTCCATCTTGTGGCCAACTACCTCTAAACAGTAGTGAGTTCAGCCAGGCTCACTGGAAGTGTGATGACCCAAGCTAAAATGTGCTAGCCTTGCGATCTGAAACCATTCTGAATTTTATTTCTTAGATATTAGACTGCAGCTTTTCATCTTCACAATACAGATTGTCACATTTTTGTATCACAAAATTTGTGCCACGTGTCACAAACTTTTGTTACATCCCTACTCAGTAGCCATGCTACAGTAACTATAGATGCACAGCTCCCAATGTTAGACTCACATTTAGACTCGATTTTCAGCAGAATTTCAGCTAACATAGAAAGATAGATGTGCCCATTATGCCTTTCAGCTATTGGTGGTTATTTGAATAGGCCTCCTTATTCAAACAGTGCAAGAGATTAGCGGAGCTACATAGGGAAATGTCACCTGTGGCTCTGCTTGGGGAAGAGGCTTCACGCTGTACCTCAGCACAGCCAGGTCTGAGCAAGAGCAGATGGTTTCTATTTGTTGCCTCCTCTCACACCAGCCACAGCATAAGGTACAGGGGATGATAAAATCCCTGAGTCTCCTAAAACTGACTCAACTGCTCCTCTCTTTAAACTCCGCACCAAGGATGTCCAGACTGTTCCAATGAGTCTGCAGCTGTAAACCGGACACAGACCTTTGATGTGAACGCTCGACTGGTATCTAATAGGAAGCGTGTGTGTCTGTGGCAGTGTGTGTCTGTATGTAGAGGAGACTTGTAGAGGCTAGGGGCAGTCAGGAAATGGTGGCCTCATGATGGCTGCCAGGAGAGCAACAATCCCCCAAAACGAACAGCTCTTAACCAGGGCTCTAATTACTACTGTGTGTGTCTGTGTGTGTCTGTGTGTGTCTGTGTGTCTGTGTGTGTGTCAGTAAGGGGAGGGGGTTGTGAATCAGCAGACCCTCTCATCTATGGATTTAGACCCCGTTACAGCGCCCCACATCTCCTAAACAAGAACCCTCTTAATTACACAGGAGTCCTGAGCTTCACAGCCTCATTACAAGAGTATTAGAGGTCAAACTACTCCTCTTCCACAGCATTCAGACGCCAGTGCCAGAGTGTTCCGGTCCAGAGGTGATGATTCCTCTCATTTCTGCTGCTGTTGGTCTTGACCCCTTGATCATTTGTTACGCTGCTCAGTTTTCTGTTTCAAATTGGTTACTGTAGACTGAGTATGATTGGTAGATCTTTCATGA
>OOFE01023265.1:0-11942 GCA_900323365.1 Monocentris japonica | reverse complement strand
ATTCATCAGTTTCAGCTGCTTCATTGTGTGTGTGTGTGTGTGTGTGTGTGTGTGTTCGTTCCCAGGGTATAGTATCAGTTGCAGGTAAAGAGCACCAAATGATGCTGCAGGGGGTCCATGAGCTGTATGAACTAGATGAAACTCCACAGCTTTGGGGGGAGGAGCCTAAGATCAACCGACTGGTCTTTATCGGTATATACTTGCGTGTGTGCGTGCACACACTTATTTTGCATTTCTAATCTCTACCACTGTCACATCATATGCATCAATGCTGCACCCTAAACTCATTGCCTTTCATGTGGAAGGCTGAGTTAGAGGATCTACATTGTTTCAGAATTACAATCAATTCAATGAGCCTGACACTGCAAATTGTATTTCAAAGTAAAATAAAAACAAAAATCCCAGCATCCATGATTAATATTAGCTAGCAGTGACGAGCAGTCTTAACTATTTTGCTACAGTTAATTTAGGTAATCCAAAAACATTTATAGACAACTTGACTTTTGCTTCTTAAATTTCTAGCATAAATTCCTCAAGTTGAAGTCCCATATTGAACACGAAAAATGACCACTATTAAGATGCTGCTTGACCCGTCTTTGTAATAGTGCTCCTTGCCTAGGGGTTATCTGGGATGTACCTGTGAAGGTCTTGGCCAGGAATCTTTTTGTAACTTATAAAAAATAAAATAAAATAAAACTTTTGCTGGGAATGCCACTGGAAGGGCCACAGCTGGACCCCCCACTTTCTACCATTGTCCAAGATGACACCTACAATGTGTATGTGTGTCGTTGCCTGTGTGGCTCAGGCTCAGTTGTATTTTCTACTCACTCTGTCATCTTTTTGCTTTGTAGGTAGGAACCTGGATAAAGACATTTTACAGGAAGAGTTCATCTCTACAGTGGTGCAAGGGGGGAACAGAAATTAAGCATCAGCTCCCCTCTCTACTTTGCATCGTAAACTGTTGATCCTGGACCTAATAATGTGGCTGGGGTCACTCCAGTGATTCACTCCAGTACAGTTTCTATAATAGGTTGGACTATTCAGGGGATGGCTGAGGTTACATTTGAAGTAGTGATTTGTCGTGGTAATCCATCACTACCTATTTTAAATGCTTTTATGTTGCCTGAGCTTGTTGCTGACAGCATCTTAGTGTTTTATTTCATATAAGTGCTTCTCACCCATGGGAACCTAGTATATTGGTGATATTCAACATGCCATGGAGTTTTACAGAGCCCCTTACTCCATACATGCTGTGTGCATACACTGAGTTGCAAAGATTGTACACTTGTAGCCAGAGGTCCAAAAGCTTACTGTAATAACCACAGTACTGTTTTCATTTCAATTAAGGTGACTTAATAAAATAAGCCATTTTAGAGGAATGGAGCCTGATAGTTTTTGAAGTAAAATAGTACACATCAAATCTGGTACAAGATTGTACTTGATTGGTACAAGATGTTTATGACTTTGATAAATGATACTGTATTTTTAAGTTATTCAAAATAAATAATTTTTTGAACACCTTTCTGTGTTACTATTCTGATATGCCTAAATAAAATGAGATGATTTTAATCATTAGTAAAATAACAAAATGAATCCCTTGGTTAGCCTATTTTTAGCTGACAACTGTAGACTATTAACATAACAATAGAGGCAGAATGTCTTTGTGCAAAGTGTTAAACTAACGCAGTAAATCCACTATGATACTCCACAACGTGCGTAAAATGCCCCCAAGCGCATTAACATCATAGATTTTATTGTTATGAAGAGAAGGAAACACACAATGGCTTTTTTACATTTTGCATATCCAGTCAACAGGCCTCGACTGGAAGGTGTTGGAAACACACTGTTCATGAATCTCGAATGAAACTACTTATTTTATTTCTTTTACTTACTTTTAAATACTTGCGAAAATATTGATGTCATTGATAATTACTCAAACTATGATTACTCAAACTATTTTGTTTACCTCGTGAAATGCTAAACATATATATGACTTTTTATATATATATATATATATTTGGACGATTGTGAATGTTTCCAAGATATATAGATAGATAGCCGCTTAATTTTGTAATTGTCTAAAACTGCCTGGTTCAGTAAATTTAGTCAATTTTCTACACTGTTACATTGCAACAATTCTTCGCCTTTCGACGTGGTACCTGTAGTTTGTTTATGTTTAGTTTACTGTCACACAGTAGGTCTACGTCTTGTCTGCAAAACACTGCAAAATATCTAATGTAAGCCATTGAATCTGGTCTCTTAAAATATTATTTAGTGCTTTTATTTCCACTTGTTTCTAATGCAAATGTAGTTTTAATGGTTCTCTTGAATCAAGTGTCATTTTCTTGATACGCGTTTGGCTCTTTGCTTGTTTCAAGATACTGACAATGAAGTAAGACTGCATTGGAAACCAATGAAATTGTTTCACGACACTGTGCATCCATTGTACTGCGATGCTGACTTCTGTTATTTGTTATTTTAGCCTTACAGCCACACATACGTGGGAGTCAGGTGAGGAAATGGGTGGAGTTTTCTTGGTCATTTGCAATGGAGATAGATTGTCATGCACGGTTTTAACACGTATCCTCGTGTTGGACCGGTTTGCTTTGAGGATTGCTGTGGTCATTCACCCCGGTCATAAAACCGAGCTGAGCCCCGTAGCCCTGAGCGCACTGTACAGCTGGGCCGTTTCCTACTCGATTCTGATGCTGATGCCCTCGTTAAGGCGGCTATAGCCTTTCTTTCTCTGCTGGCTGCGGGGAGCCCTGCCACGGCCATTTTCATGATCACACCACCCGCGGGCATCCAGAGGTGGCAAACTAAACGAACCCGCGGGGGTCCGAGGGGGAAACGCTTGGTTTCTTATCATGGGTTAGGCGTGGTGTTAAAAGTTCCCACCGCATCCCACCACCAGCCGCGTTACATTGCTGCTGTATGCATGATTCAAGATTCAACAGTTTACTGCAATATCAGGGTTGCTGGGAATTTGTCTCAGTGTGCTCAGGATAGACACAAGACAGGTCGTCAGGTATACATAGCCTATACATAACACCCCATATCATGCCCATCACCAGTGGTAGCAATAAACACAACCAATGCCGGTTTATAGGCCCCCAGAAGTACAAAAGTCTAAATAAAACCAATCATTTAAGTACAATAGTGATTTGTAGAGCCCAGTCCAGTCGAGTTCCAACACACTGGATATGTGCTGTAATATATTCGAGATCATTTTGGGAGACCCTGTTTTGACAGGAAATGTGGCATATGTTATAGATTATTTGTACGTTGTCAGCTCTTCAGTTTGTTTGTTTTTCTTGCTTAGTTTGGAAACGATGTTTTTGAGACATTGCTGGTGTTTGCCTTAGTAGTTTGACATTTTAGGCCTCTAAGTGCAGTGGGTGAAACTTTTATACTGGAAAAAATATAATACGAAACTCTCTGTCAATTTGGGGTTTTGCATGAATAGACCATCAGCATTTGAGGATTCCTCTTAGAGAAGCTTTCCCCCCACCTGCGTGCTTGACTGTCCTGGCTCCCCGCGGCGAGGGGCCACTCTGATAGGTTCTGAGAATGAATGGGACTGGCCTGCAGGGCAGCAGCCTTCCCAGCATATAAAGCCCCAGCTCCCACTACCACGGCAAACAGTCCGTCAACGAGGACTGAGAAGAACCAGATGCTATATGCGCTTTTACGCATGAACAAGGGCCTACGTTTTTTTACGCACAGGGCACCATTTATGCTGCTTTGACACCGTTGAGTTTTTACGCGTCTTTGAATATTCCACGCTTGGCCATGACTCTCTCCAATGAATTTGAAGCTGCACGTCATGCCGGCTTGCCTCTAGAGGAAGATGAGATTGATATAGTAGGAGAGGATGAGCCTGACCATGGTCATCTGTGCCGAAACGATTCCTCAACGGACCCGGGCTCCTCAGCAGAGTCCAGTGCTGAATTTGACTGTTTCGAGGCCGACTCCTCTGGTGAGAGCGAGAACAGTTTCTGCGCAGACGCCCCACCATTCAGGAAAGTTCAGAGCATCTCGGTCAAGCCCCCCTACTCCTATATTGCCCTCATCACTATGGCTATCCTGCAGAGCCCGCTGAAGAAACTGACGCTGAGTGGCATCTGTGATTTCATCAGCAACAAGTTCCCCTACTACAGAGACAAGTTTCCGGCTTGGCAGAACTCCATCAGACACAACCTGTCCCTCAATGACTGTTTCATCAAGATCCCAAGGGAACCTGGCAACCCGGGCAAAGGCAACTACTGGTCTCTGGACCCTGCCTCAGAGGACATGTTCGACAACGGCAGCTTCCTCCGGCGCAGGAAGAGGTTCAAGAGAAATCAGCCAGAGTTTGGTAAAGACGGACTTATGTTTTTCTCGAACTTTAACTGTTATCGACCGTACGGGCAACCATACTGCGTCCAGGGCCAGGTGAGCCCCCCGCCTGCTGCCCCCATCCGGTACATGCCTCTTCAGGAGGGCACCGCGATGCCCACTTCCTCCTACCACCTACCTTACCCCAGCTTGAACAGCCACGGGAAGGTCAGTGGCCCTAAAGACTTCAGAGTGCAGTTTTGCGCAACAGCTCGGGCAGAACCGAAGGCTTCGGGCGATGCACAAGCAAAGTGCTCCTTCAGCATTGACAGCATCATGAGCAAACCATCTCCCACCGGTCCACAGAACCCAAATGTCCAGCAGAGCCTTCTTAGTTCAGTTGGCTACGGTCATCTCCTGACGGGCCCTGCTGCTTGCTTGGTGCCGACTCTCCACCAGGCTCCAAGGACTCCATTCTGTCCCACAATGCTGAGCACTGCTCCTTCAATAACAGAGCATCTCAAACTGTCCTACCCTCGCTGTTGAAGCCTTTATTTGCCTAAGAAACTTTACAGAGTCTGTGTGTGATCATATGTGAAGACACATTTAATTGTTTTGCGCATTTCTTAAAGAAATTTTAATTGCATGATATTTATGTGCGTTGACATTCGAAGTTAGGCTGTCTAATGTAAATAAGAGGAGTGGTAATATATTTGTCGAAGTCCAAGTGGAAACCACAATTGCTGCGTGCATTTTTGCGATGATTTTACGTGTCAAAATAAATGGCTGGAAATATCTGTGATACTTAGTTTTTCTAATTGTATTCGTTATTTATGTGATGTCTTGAATCATTAAGTTTGAACATATAAAAATCTTTCCTGTTGATAAAATATGTGGTTCTTTTAAATGTGCTGTTGTGATAGCGCAATGAAGTTGTAAAAGAAGGGTTTCATTCCAAAACAGTATATATGGAATTTGGAAAAATGTTGCTGCTTGAAACTGTTTGTATTTCTATACCATAGATGATTATATCATCAACACATGACTATTTTGTAGGCAAATACCTTGAATTGTCACATAAGTTTAGTAACACCTTTAGTACCTCATGCCAGCACTGATGTTGTAGAAGAGTAGTTTTTCTATTGGTTTGGAATAAAACTGTCCTGATTGAACATATAGGCCTAAAGGCAGATTAATTGACGTTTGCTTAATCATAACTGGTGTAGGCCTAAATAATATTTTTAGATCGTGTCCGCTTAAAGAAAACTGACGTCTGTACAACTCCAAGTGTTTAATTCCACAACGAGAAAAACTACATTATCAACTGCATCAAAGTAAAGCTAGTGTGATAGCATTGAAGGCGGGCTTTGTCGACTAAAACTAAAAATTGAAATAGTCACATTGTATGTACTGATTTTTTTTCTAAAATAATGAAACCATTCGCATTCTTTTTTGTTCAGCTTTGCTGAAAACCGAAAAATGCACGAGAGAAACTCGGTAAAAAGACTCAAAACCCACTGTCAAAATTTTTAAGATTGATTTAGAAAAACTGATGAATTTAGTTAACACTTAATCTGGATAGTCCAAATACCTTGAATACCTTGACGTAGATGCGTAGATGGTCAACAAAGTGTCATGTGTCTATTTTCTGCATCAAAGAATATGTAACTGATGTAACCACATCATCGTCATCTGATAATAAGCATTGCACTATCCAAATAAAGTGCGACCATTTGTTACCACTTCGGGCTCTCGCCAAGTCATTACACACAAACATGAAAAGTACAATTCTTCGGCCGTGCCTCAAGGTCGCGCTGTTTACCAACTTTTTGAACACTATAGACTCGTGGAGAATAAGATGGCCGTCAAGGTGCTTTTGTGGTTGGAGTGAGTGTCTTAGAATTGAAAGGTCACAGGTTCGATCTCCACAGTGGCCATATTTCCGTTTAAATGTCGTTGAGCAAGACACCGGATCCCTGCCTGCTTTCTCAATTCTGGATAATAGCTAGATGTGTATCATGCATAGAACATTGCTTTTATTTATAAATGTATCGATTGTGAGTCATAGCGACATGTATAGACATATCAGTCAATTAATCAATAGTCTACAGAAGAAACACCCCTTTCTGAATGGCATGGGTAGGTTTTGTCTGGTGACCTTCAACTCTAATGGACAGTTATTCATGGTAAAATAACAGGAACCCATTTTTCCTTCTCAAACCATGCGTTAAAAAGTAACTGTTGACACTGACACTTCATGAGGAGAACCACCGGACACTGTCACTGCCGATGGCTTCATACCGGGGGGTGTGGACAGGACAGACACAAGAAGTGTCCGGTTGCAGACCGGCCCCGACACAATTCCCCCCAGCAATCCACGGTCTATTTTTGGCCTGAGGCGCAGCTGATTGTAGGCCTCTAAGATTTTGGACCTCCCTGATTTTTTTTTGGTAGGCATTTGTCCGGACTTATTAGGATAAGAGGCAGAGCCAGCGGCAGAGCAGAGTTTTGCTGAGTGTTTGAACTCATAAGTAGCCTACCAACTAGGTGACTTTAGGCTGCCGCTCTCTTGGCCTGTAACATTTTGCAGCAGAACAAATTGACGAGGCAAGAAAAAAACAGTTGACTGGGTGTTTATCTTCACTATAGCCAACTCATCCCCGTGTGGAGGACACTGGTGTGCTGTCATTGGGTAAGCCCACTTCTCCTCGGCAGGGAGGAACACCATTAAAACCCTAACCTCACCTGGCTGACAAGGTCCATCTCTACTTACAGGCTATACTGTTACTATTACTTTATGTTCGGCTCCTACCTAGAGCTTACTTCATCGTGACTGAGAGAACTTCTCGGTTGGTAGGCTGTGTCATCCGCGTCCTCCCGTTGGGTTCCGAGGAGGAGGATGGAGACGAGCCCCATCCCGGTGGTGACGGTCCAAACCACCCCTTTCGACGACCAACGGCCCGGTACCAATGGTCTGCGGAGGAAGACGGCGGTGTTTGAGGGGAAGAAGAACTATCTGCAGAACTACATCCAGAGCGTGTTGTCCTCCATCGACCTGCGGGACCGACAGGGCTGCACCATGGTGGTGGGCAGCGACGGCCGTTACTTCAGCCGAGCCGCCACAGAAATCATAGTACAGATGGCGGCTGCGAACGGGGTAAGTGTTGGGCTTGTTACTCACAAAAATATCACATTATTTCTCTTTGGTAGAAAATAACTCGTTACACTAATCGTTTAATTATTTTTCCGACGCAGACCCAAAGCCGTTTTGGACCCCCTCTTACCTTAAAAAGTCGTTGAAGAAACAAGAGTTGATGTCTACTCTTGTCATCCTTTCGCTCGATAAATCAAAGCAGTGGGAATAAGCTACTCCCACCCAGAAAAGTAAACTTTTCTGTCATTTCTCATCCAAGCTAGCTCAGTGTGAGAGGATGATGACTAATAATCAGGGAAAACAATCATGCGAAGCGAGTGGGATATGGTTTTGGGATAATTCAACGTCAATCAGATATTTAGAATGGGTATTAACAACAGTGACGAAGTATTTTTTGAGTTGTGACTGTAATATTACTGAAATTGAAATTGTAATTCGTTACACTACTCGTTACAAGGAAAAGTAATTACATTACTGTAAAAGGTTACTGAGTTACTCGTTAGCAAAGTATGGCAGTCATCATATGTTAGCCTAAGCAAGTTCATATTTGATCGTATAGGTTTTAGATTTATCATTATATTCCAGAGCAAAGATGACGCAAAAACTGACATCCTTATCTAAAAATAGTCATATCAGGGTATTCAGGATTGACTACTGACATCTGTTCAGTCATCATTGCTCCACTTTCCCAAAAACTTTGCTGACAGAAATAGAAAGTTTTGTGGCAAATGATATTAGGTGTAGGGGCCATACTCCCTTATTGTAAATACACTCCCCTTTACTGATGATGCTGATACACATATAATCACATCATAATGCTGGCTGACTTCCCACCTCAGCTCTAACTTTCCCTCATACAGGCTAAAACTTTACAGTTCAAGATTGGGTAAAAGTAACGACCGATAGCATACACTGGCTTGTGAGCTAATTGCCAATCAAACTGAGTTTGAGCAGCAGATGAATAGAAATAGGAAGAAAGAGGGCGAGAGAGACAAGGGAGTTCTCAAAATCCCCACAGCTCATAGAAAAAGGCTGCTCTCAGATCTTCGTGAAGGGTTTGGGCAAAGGAAGATCCGAAGGGAATATAATTTGTTTTTGAGATTGGTCCATTTTTTCTGCTGGCCAAGCCAAATGTCTCCTGCTGCCTGCCTTATCGGCACTTCCATCCATCCTGCTCTACTTTCCTGCCTACGCATGTTCCCCCCTCTCCCTCCCCCATCTCTTCCAGGCCAAACTAGGAGCTTTAGGGATACCCTGTCATGTGGCATTGAACCAAAAGTCAGGATGGTGGCAACACTTGCAGATAACCTACACAAGGCACACACTATCCTTTTAAAATTAGCAACTGAATAAAATCTAAACATAGAAGGAAAGCACAGTATAGGTCATAGTGTTCATCTGTAGGCCCAATAGTGTGTTAAAAGCAATATTTAATGAATGACCTACTACAAATTACTTGTTTCATTTTCTTCTCTCTCTCTCCTTCACATACACACACACACACATACACACGCACTGATGTTAGGAGGATACACTGACGTCAGGAGATCGAATTCCACTCCAGTGAGGACACTTTTATTTAGAATAGCAGATATGCAAGCGCTGAATTATGGGACGCTGATGGCATTACCACTTTATAAATTAGAAATGGACAGAGCAGCTCGACTGTGTAGGCAACCTCAAGGGGCAGATCACTTGCTTTTTAAAGTTGGCTGTCAATTAGTCACCTGTAGAATGATGAGATGCTTTCGACCAGTCTTGCTTTCTGTCCCTAAGACTGATGGGCTCTTAAACCTTTTCAGCTCAGGATCCAAACAAACTAAATTTTGCCCATTTAGTGTCCCACCAGTTAAAGAAACACAACCCAAGACTACTTTTCTGCTTCATTTACCCAGAGACAGTTGATTGAGAGCACTTGTCAGCATAGCCCTGCTTTACACTTACCCAGTACGTTCACCTTTGGGAAATGTCCAGTACAACCACAATATAGAGTAGACCACAACTCTTTCTATACATGAGACAACTTTGGTATAAGAGAAATGACTATATACCTACTGTATAGCCTGGAGTGACATCCAGCTTACGTTGCTCCTCACTAATATCTGTGCTGTGCAGATTGGGCGTCTGGTAATCGGCCACAATGGCCTCCTGTCCACCCCTGCTGTTTCCTGCATCATCAGGAAGATCAAGGCCATTGGTGGAATCATCCTCACAGCCAGTCACAACCCAGGAGGCCCCGGTGGAGACTTTGGGATCAAGTTCAATGTGGCAAATGGAGGTGAGGACTGAGGGAGGATGAATTCTTTCTGATTCATCCCATCGTCCCTTCCTATTCAGGCTGTCTGAGGCAAAGATTCAAGACCATAAAGTCAGTGCCAGATTGGGTCAAGTTTATAGCTATTGATGTCTTCTTTTCTTTGTCTGGTAGGCCCATCTCCGGACACGGTGATGGAGAGGATCTATCAGGTGAGCCGGACGCTGGAGGAGTATGCCATCTGCCCTGACCTACGCATTGATCTCTCCAGGCTGGGGCGACATGATTTTGACCTGGAGAACAAGTTCAAACCTTTCAGAGGTACCTTTGTCTATCTGTTTGTCTATCTATCTATCTATCTATCTATCTATCTATCTATCTATCTATCTATCTATCTATCTATCTATCTATCTATCTCTCTATAAATTTCCTTCAGTTTGGTCTCATCATTTCTACTCAGTTTCTGCTTAATAGGAGGTGTATCAAAAAATGTGAATGTGTTTCCAGTGGAGATAGTCGACTCAGTGGAGGTGTATCTCAATCTGCTGCGAACCATCTTTGACTTCAACTCCATAAAAAGTCTCCTCACAGGACCAGATCAGCTCAAGATACGCATAGATGCCATGAACGGAGGTGAGACAATGGCCCCTCCCTTTATATAGCCCTATATAAAGCCCTATATAGCTCTTGGTAATGTCATTGGATTGCATTGATATGTCTTGTGTTGTCTTGTCTTCTCTTCTCTTCTATTCTCTTCTCTTCTCTTCTCACATGTGTGGTGCTACAGTGATGGGCCCCTATGTGCGTAGGATCCTGTGTGATGAGCTGGGGGCCCCTGCTAACTCTGCCGTCAACTGTGTCCCCCTGGAGGACTTTGGGGGCCGACCTCCTGAGCCCAACCTGACTTATGCCACCCCATTGGTAGATGCAATGAAAGGAGGGGACTTTGGCTTTGGAGCTGCGTTCGATGCGGATGGGGTAAGACATCTACTGTCTAAATGAAACTTTTAAGGTACTTCATGTAGCGTTTTTAGACATCAATATATCATTGTCAAATGAATTGTGAAACCCTGGTATAATTACTGTAAATAAATGAGACCATGGTCAAGATAATTGGTAGCCTCTATCTCATGCTAGTGGTACTGTTAGAGATTATCATAGATCACTTAGCATTTCATTCATTCATTCAATCATTCATTCTTTCAAAATCTCTTAAATATTTGATATTTATATAAATATTTTTAATCATTTTAATCTTGACTCCACCCATAGATACTAATACCAGAGATTGGTTTGTTTTTATTTGCTGGTTGATAACAGGAAGTGAGGCAATATAAGACTGGATAACACTTTATATGTCCCTCAACAAGCAGCTCAGTTTTTCCACAATATTCTTCGAGAGTCATTTGTACTGTATGCACACACACACACACACACACACACACACACACACACACACACTGGGCTAACTAGATTAGTTTAGCATCAGGAGAATTATGTCATACCTATTTCGCTCTGTTTCTGGTTACCTTAGTGGGTGTAATGTTTCTCTATGGGTCGCTGTTATGTAATGAATATTTTCCAAAACTCTCATTGTAATAGTTAGCCAGAAAGTTTTAGTCCAGTTACGTGTGGCTAGTACTTCTCAACTCAGGCTCGTGCAAACCCGTCCTCACTCAATTTGAATGGGATCTAATAGTATGAACATGGCAAACAAATGGCTCTAGTGCCTATAATCCTTATGTACTATGGCTGGTAGATGGATAGATTCACAGAGGTTACCACTTTCATTACTCAAAGAAAATTAAAGCATTCAAGTTGTATTTAAACCCCTCACATTTTTCATAAATAACATCAGTCACTTCTTTAATGCTGAATCATTCAACTGAAAAACTAATTTCTAGTTTCATGAGTAGTTTGACAACAGTGTTACTATTTGACATTGTTGCCTTGTCAGGACCGATATATGATCCTAGGAGAGAATGGCTTCTTTGTGAACCCGTCAGACTCAGTGGCCATCATGGCTGCCAACCTCTCCACCGTCCCCTATTTCAGACAGCTGGGCCTCAGGGGCTTTGCTAGGAGTATGGCTACCAGCACTGCCCTCGACAGGTAGGACACACACACACACACACACACACAAACACACACACAGCAGGACTAAGGGACTTTTCTTGTCACTCCCCCTCAACCCCTTTCCACAAATTCCTGCCCCAG
>OOFE01023262.1:4403-15094 GCA_900323365.1 Monocentris japonica | reverse complement strand
AGTGTGGTGGGTCCACTGGCTGGCCTGGAGATGCCCCTGAGCTACTCCACCCAGTTGGACCCAGCGTTCCACAGCGCCACCGCCGGGGCCCAACCGGACTGAGGCCTCACGCTACCTCCGTCTACAAATATGCTCTGCTAACGTCTAGAACCATGAGAAGGTCAACAGCTAGTAATGCATATATCCAAATCATTCTGCACATGTTGTCTACAAATGTATATGTAATATATTTGATGAGCTGTATAGTTTTTTTACATGTCAAAAGACACTTTCTGTACAGGTTGGGAATATTTGTACATCATGTAAATGCTGTAAAGGCACATATTTTGTTCTTCATACTCTCCTAATCTGTTATATATTGCATATCATGATTTTTGGCATGTTCTCATATCATGCATATGTTCATTCATTTTGTGTATGTTGCTGCTGCTGTTATTCTGCACACCCTCATAATGCCGTGCTTTTATTTTTTCACACGTTGGTACACACATCGTCGGTTGCGTATGTTTAACACCCCTCGTTTTCCTCTCCTCTATTCATCTTTGCTGTATCCTGGTACTTTCTGCTATCGCGCCAACCCAATTTCCCTCCACGGGGGATCGCTAAAGTTTCGTTTCAACCTGATCTCCTCAGATCATATCAGAGTCCCAAGTTCTCAAATCGTTCGGGAGCAAAATGGGAATGAAAGAGCAATAAGGAGTTATTGATTTAGTTTAGTTTTTTTGTTCCAAAACAGAGTACGGGTCACAAAGTGAGTTTGGTAAGCCAGAAATCGCAGAAGCTGACCGCATAATCTCTGAATCATCGGTATTGATCGACAACCCTATCACCCCCCTGCAGATATATTATGGTCATTTTGTGCTCTGGGGCTGTAAAAATCGTATTTATTGCACCTTCAAAGACCAAATCTGACCCTGATAATACTATAGCATATAGTATATCCAATTTATCCTGTCCCAGCACTCTAGATGTCATTAAAGGTTTTTGTTACTATTGATCAATGTTTACCTTTTCATAATCACTGACTGGAGGTGATAGTTTACCTTCTTCATCGCTACATCACTGGGTCAGACAGAATCCATGTAGTCTATGCATTTAATGCCTAGACCTACATCAACGCTTTAATAGGATTAAAATGGTGCCAGCACTATGTATCCACTACATGCACACTGCTGTGTAGCCATGTATGTGCATCATTGTCTTTGATATCTGTTGGTTATCTGAATGTGTGAAGTGTGTAATACTCAGAGTGTCCAGCAGGCGGTGCCATCTCGCCTTTAGGAGGTTCCTGCTTTATTAGAATGAGAGTTTTCTCATGTCAAAATGAAGGAGTGCATCCATTCAGTCATCCACCTCCCCTCCATTTTTATCATTGCACATTAAGTACCAGTTGGTAGAGTCAGGGGCAGACTGATTGACTGGAGAAGAGCTCAATCTCTAGGAATACACATTTTCAAATATTTCTTGCTACTACTACTGGTACTGCTACTACTACTAGTGGTACTATTACTCCTGCTATTACTATTACTGCTACAACTACTACTACTATTATTATTGATACGATTACTACTACAACTACTATTATTACTATTACTGCTACTACCACTACAAATGAAGACAAATTACATTCATTACATAAGAGCAAGTCTATATAAATGAGTTTTTAGATGTTTAAAAGATGATACTGGTTCAGCCAGCCTCAGTTTCTTGATGCAGAATCTAGGGGCTCACATACAATCACTGATGCTTCTTTACAATCACATCCCATAAAACATCAGTTTCAACGTTTTTAAAAAAGCAAAGCTACTCAAAAAGCTGGCTAACCATCTCAACCATGCACACTCAAGATTAAGACTGTTGTTCAGCGTCTTACTGTAATTTATGATTAAGACAGGTTATCTATATCATATGAGAGTATAGATATGATGTGATGCACTGTTCTCAGCTCTTGGTGTAACTGTTTTCTCATACAATTCAGTGTCTGAACTGCTCAGCGGGCTGTTCCAAGCCAGGAGTGTCAGCCATCGCGTTGGCTTGTTGTTAAAAGCAATAGCAAGTTCAGAAATGATTGAGTGGGAATTAGGGAAAAGCATAGGTACAGGGCAGTGTAGGCAAAGGGAGGTGTTTCTGGGATGCCAAAAATCACTGTTGAGCCTTCTGGAGGTGTCGTGTGCCTAAATCAACCAAACATCTGTGATGGGAGGTGTCTTCTTGATACACTATGTCACCTATTAACAGATTTTATTGCATTTTCAATCCATTTAAAGGGATATTTATTACATAGTTTAGTTTATTTATTTATTACACATTATCCAGCAGTTATTACCAGTTGCCACATGGTTTCCTCTGGAGCTATTTGATATTTTCACTATGATTAAACATTTCATACTGCATTGTCGGTATTGCATTATAGCAGCATATTTTACTCTAGATTGATTGATGTATTGCTTTGTGGGTGACTTCAATATGTCTATATTAATAATAGTATGTCTATTTCAGTGTTGAAGCACTACACATGGACAATAACAAAGAAATTTTCCTGTTACACGCCGTGAAAAACATCTTTGACTGTTCAGTTAATTCAGTTGAAGACTGGAGGTTCTTAGTGAGACGAGAGAGAGAATAAGAAAGAGATGAACCCAGGCTGGATGTTTTTAGTGGGAGAGGAGAGGGATATATGCTTTTTATAGATAATTGCCAGTCTTAAATGGATTACGTAAGATGAGAGAGTCATCTTGGAGGTCTGTACCAGATCTTCACATCGGCTCTGACAGAGCTGTGGGCTGAGAGGGATGAATGGGGTCAGAGCCACAATCTCTTCATCTTAAAGGAACACGCCAACTTTTTTTGGTGGATTGTCCCCTTTGGTCAACGTAGCTGTTAAGTGATGAGAATATAGACACCGAAATCATACATGTGCCCCCGGTAGATCGTTGGCTACAGTGCTCCATGCTAACACTTTAGCATGCACTATGTTGAGGGATAGTAGTCTCCATGCTAACACTTTAGCATACACTGTGTTGAGTGATAGTAGGCTCCATGCTAACACTTTAGCATACAATATGTTGAGTCATAGTAGGTTCCATGCTAACAAAGAAACAAGGAAAGTAGTCCCTGCTAGTTCACAACATGCTATTTTTATGTACATTTTGCCAATGTCCTGCACAAAATTGCCAGACTTATCATTTAATATTACTTACCATTTAGTTTTAGAGCTGCTAAATTCTCAGCGTGGAGTGCTAGCATGTTAGCAGGGAGCACCGGAGCTTGCTTTTTCATGGCTTCGATTTTGTCTATATCACAGGATATTCATATGGCGATTGTGGTGCAACCTTCACTGATTAGACAGAAATAAAATTTAAACCTCAAATCTGCAATACTAATCCATTCAGAGGTTCCACACAGGGTTGCTATGTGTTGATCAGACTAAAGTTATTTGCAGATGTTTCAAAGACAACAGTCAATAAAATGTGGTGGAAGTACTGTAACACAGGGTCTTGGCAGTCAGTCCGTGCTGACTGTATTATTTATTGGTGAAGAGACACCTTGACATTGACATGGCAGTAAACAACACATATTGAGTGACAATCGTACCAACCCACACACATATATACACAAAAGCTCACCATTGCATGCATATTCGCACACAGCAGTCAATATACAGACAGCACCAAAAAACAGACAGGGTGGTAAATTTAAGGTGGTATCAGTGTGAAATGTGTTTAGAGACCTATATACAAACTGTGCAAACTGAAGGTGGTTGATTTGGTGAACATTAAGATGAAAATCCTGATTTTAGATATAATGGTTGTCAGTGCTCCCCTCTGGAGAAGATGAATGGCTTAAATTTTGTCTGATCTGTATTGGCCAATATTCCATTTGCGATAATTATTATATGGTGCACTAAAAAGTAGAAATAGATGGATACCTGCGAATTTGCAATCATAGCACACTTGCATATGTAGCTAGTAGGTTGGGATGAGGCCCACGCGAGATTCAGGTGGTCCAGTTTTGGTCCCTATCGTCTAAGGATGTCAGCCGGCTCGGAAAAGAAACTCGCTGGACACGAGAACTTATAGCTTTTCAATCTAACTTATTTGGGCATTGAGAGAGAGAGGAGAAAGAAGTCGATAAGCCCCTTATTGACTGATTTTCTTTCGTATGGCACCTCTGGGAGATTGCGAGACGGGCCGAGGGCACTTAGGATATTAAACAAAATGCCAACTTTAGCGGGCCAAAGCTTTTAAGTGATGCCATCAATAAAGCGGCATTGTGTGCATGGCGCACGTCTGGCAGCGGAGTCAGACGGAGGGGCGAGTTAGGTAAGAGAAGCCGCAACTGCCAACCGGTGATGTAATGCCACTGAATTCCCATCGGTACTGACAGATGAGGAAAAACCCAGAACTTCTCTGTGCAGTCAGGTGGGTATTGACCCATTTAAAGGAGACATCCACCCTCAGATGCTCTTGAGCAGTTATGTATCATCATTCTGTAATGGAGTTATTCTATGATTTTTTTTTTTTGTTCCCTCAACCCGTCTACTTCTACGTCAGTTAGTGATTTCCTAAGTTTATGGGGGGTCGGCACCCTCAGAGAACAGCCGTGAACTTGTTGCATTAATCTGTAGTAGTAAGAGCAAGACAAGTTTTTCCTGTTGAGTAAAATCAAGAATCGGGCACTTTATGCGTTGTGGCTGCATTGCATTCTGGTCTATCTCGGCTACTGTCGGTGGAGAAATTGGTATCGTTTCCTCTTCTGCGATGGATTTCTCCCTGCATGATTGTTTAAGTTTGATTCTGATGGGCTGATGCCTGACATTTGGCGTTGATGTTTTAGATTGCTGAAACATTTTCTGCTATCAAACTCCATTGTAGCTGCGGTGGACATCAATGAGCGCTGCTCATTGTGACATCACGTCGTCTACGTTTGGCCAGTTATCTACGGCAATAAGAGACATACACCACCAAACAACAAAATGGACCAAGAAATGCAAGGTACATCTTGTTTTTTAACTGTTTTAAAGTGTTTTTAGGTGAATTTGTCTTTAAATGACACTTTTGACAAAACAGTTATAGTTTTTCTTTAAAGTGACAATCTGCAACATTTTCATATAAATACATTTTGTTACTCTCCATCTGCCGTTCTAAACACCCAGTGTCAGGTTGGTCTTTCCCGGGAAAAAAACCTGGTGCACAGGAAGTGATTTGTTTTATGTTTATGGGTTGTTTGGAATCAACAGAAGAAGAATTGGGTAGTTAGCATGAGCAGCGATAGCCACCATGGCTAAACAGACAAAGAAAAGAGCGCCACCGACAGAAACTCAAACTCCATCAACAAGAAAATCCAAGGAGCAAGACGTCACGGTACTGGACACTCTGTTTGATTGAAAAGTGAGTGTAGAAACACCACTGCAATGAGGCTGAGCACCAAATATGGAGACTAAAGAAAACCAGGAACTCAAGGATTACCACTTAAATTAAACAAGTGTCAAAAGCAATAATCTGAGGGTATTTTTTTATTTATTCTCTCTCTGCCTCATTGCCTGTAGAGAATAGGGGCATTCTCCTCACCGGCACAATGGAAAATCAATAGTGTTCAGAATCTGCACAAACCAAGACATTCAGTCATCCTTTCTTCTCTCACGCAGCCGAGTCTGAGGCGAGCCTGAGATAAAACATTGATTTATACCAGCACTGAAAATTATTGCTTCTTTATATGAACTATTTAAGTTAATGGCTGTTTCATCAGTCATGAGTACAGCTGAGCTTATGCCTTCGACTTATATCCGACTGTCACTGGGGACTGATCATTCATATGTTTCGCTTTAAAGGGTAAAAAAAAAAAGAAAGAATTCAAGTTATGTACACGTTTGAACTCATCTGAATGTTGCGTTGTTTTTTTTTTTATGTGCACCTACCGGTAGGAGGTGAACCTGCTGATTGGACAGATTTCAGGAATTTGTGAGTGAGAGGTGCCAATC
The DNA here is from genome assembly GCA_900323365.1 of Monocentris japonica. Lineage (NCBI taxonomy): Eukaryota > Metazoa > Chordata > Actinopteri > Trachichthyiformes > Monocentridae > Monocentris > Monocentris japonica. The sequence goes on along the minus strand of OOFE01023262.1, from coordinate 9,114 downwards.
AGAACCAAGTCTAGTTGTGATTAGATGATGATGAGGCACTGACAGACACTCTGAAAATCCCATCCAGGCATTTTCTTTTGTGTCTACCAAATGTGAAAGGAATAAAGGAATTCAGCGAAGTGCAAAAACCCGTGTCAGCTTTATGACCACTCTATTGATAGTTGGTTTTATTGTTTGAATGAGGTAATTATGTGAGGTTGCCTACAGGGTAGCCGGAAGAGTGCTGACTATTGCTCTGTCTCCCACCAGCTAATTGCCACTGAACGTTGGCGACGGGTGGGTTTATATTGAGTTTATATGGTCGCCGTTATGAGTGATGGATCAAGACAGTCGCCGGAGGTGTCCTTGGGACGCCCCATGCCGAGCAATCACCGTCATCCATAAAAGAGAAATATGATTTCCATTTCTACTGCTGTATATCTGGCTAAGTGGATATTCTATAGCCCACTCAGAGCAACCGTTTTCATATTTTGTTCATTTTTGAGAGGCTTTAGTCAATGTTTTAATTATATATCAACTGTCTTATAGCATTTTGATTAAAGAAAAATCGTGATACATGCAGGAGGCAAATGAAGATGGTCGACTTTGCTTTGGGAGGCGATATGATATTCCTTTCAATCCTCCTCTCATTAATCATGCCAAATTTGCCTCGCTCCCACCTACCCAAGATAATATGGTATCATTCACGTGGATCTACAAAGACAATGTACAGTAGATGTGGTTAAATATAGCGCTGCTGCCACGTGAAAGCCACACAACCCCAGTATTTTGATTGTAGAGCTGTAGAATCCGAACTTTAAAAGCTAAAAATGGACGCACTGACAGAAGCACTCACCACATGGTGAATGGAAACTTCAAACCAAATGCTTTTGAAACCCCATCGTATGACCTCAGAGATGCATGGCTGTCAATGAGAAAGTTTTGTGTCTTTCCTGTCCAAAACATCCTACCAATAACACTTGAATCTGTGCTTCTCAACCATTTTTATGCTCCTCAGTCATTGTGTTAGGTTGCACCTTCCACCAAAATATTGACTTGCATTCATTTTTACCAAGTTAACTGCCAGATAAAGCATAGTAGTAGGATTACATGAAGATTTCATTGAATGTTAATGATTTTATTGTGAATGAATGAATGAAACCATGGGCCTGTCTCACGAAGCGAGATCAGTGGGTTAGCAAGCTAACTTTGGCTTTAACCCTGGCTTTTCGGTCTCACGAAGGTGGCTCACTTTCTAGCAGGGTAGATCACCATGGTAACTTACACTGCACGGCTAGCCAAGTTATGTTCAGAATATCGGATCAAAACGTATTCAAAAGCCCGCCTCCTTACCAATCAGCACCCTGGAAAAATTGCGTCACTTCTAGAGGATACCATTCACTTTTTAAATAACCTTTATTGCAAAAATTCCATTGACAAAACCAGATATGAACAAAAACATTGCATTCAAATGAGAAAAATAGTGTACAGAGGGATACTATTGACAGGTCTCTTTGCAGGGCGATGGTGTTTAGAGACCGACAGAACACCTTTGCTTTCCATCAGGATTTATTATTATTATTATGTTAAATAAGCTACTCTGGATCTTTCTATGTTGCATGTGATTGGATATTTGTTACAAACCCCGCCTCTTTCATGCGAAGCCACTCATAGCTAGATTGGAAAATCCTGGGTTGACAGAGCGAGGTTGATAAACAGCTTCGTGAGACCGGTTAGTCAGAATCGCCATCGTTTGGTTTAGTGAAGCCAGCTACTGCCAAGATACCCCGACTACGCTGAACCTCATGGGACAGGGCCACAGTCAGTTGGGCCATTTTGCATTGGTTGTTGACGGTGACGTTTGTGCGAGAGGTGACGAGGTTCAAGCTATTTGTCCTGCCCTGATCCTCTGAATGGTGGCTAGAGGAAAGATTAGGAAATAGAAAGAAATCTCATTAGTGGCCAGATTTGCCACTAATTCCCGTACACATTTCCCATAAAATCCTCTTTTGCCTGTCGTCCAGTTTTTGGAGCCTCATGTTGTTCCCACTAGAGGCTTGGATGAGGGATTGTTCAGATGACTTGAAATTCCCCTGAGATGAGAGCACTTTTGTTAGAATAACAGTCATGCGTTTCAATTCACATGTTGACAGTTAAGAACATTAATAAAGTTTTACAAATAAGAAAGAGCAGGTTATCTTGCTGCTTTCTGCTTTTGTAGCTTCTGATGACCAGAAATTTCAGATTCATCAAATATTAATCAGTTGAGCTATTGTGATGCTACTTGGCTTGAAATTAACACCACTTTAGTACACTGTGTCCAGTCATTCTATTCTATTCTATTCTATTCTATTCTATTCTATTCTATTTTATTCTATAAAACTCTTTGGAACCGTCTCCCCTTAGCCATTAAAAATGCAGAGTTGCTGGTTTCAAGGAGCTTTTAAAAACTCACTTGTACCGTAAGCATTTTATTTCGTAACATGTCTTTGTCTCTGTGCTGTTTTTAATGTTTCATTATTTGAATCTTTTATTTATTTGTATTTCTATTTTATACATGTGTTATTGTTGTGCAGCACTTTGTAACATTTGTTTTGAAAGGCACTCTGTAAATAAAGTTTACTTACTTACTATTCTATTCTATTCTTTTCTATTCTAACAACTACTGTGTTAGCAAAAGGAATTAGAATGGATGGTGAAACTGAAGATAAGCCTAATCTCTAAGCCAGATTTCAAGCCAGTTTATGCTATTCTGTCGCACTTTTCTCTCATCCACTAATAAAACTGTTAAAATACTGAGGGAGGTTTGACTGCTGTCATTTTTGTGAACGGGATCTCGATGCCATTGGGGGCATTTTTACCAAACTATTGTTAATCTCTCACTTGCAAATGTGATCTTTTGCCTTAATCGTGTTTTTAAGTAGCTTTTCTCAAAATAGCGTAATCTTGGCTCAGCATTCCCGTAACAATAAGGCATTGTGATATTGCTCAGGTTGAAACACAAGCTAAAACTCAAACCGACCACTTGAAGTTGCAAAACGTCCCAGGAGCGGGAGGGCTGTTCTAGGGTCTGTTAAAGTCGCCCTCGCCTACCCTGTCACACTCATTGATAAAAAAGGCATTACTGATCCAAGTTCGGGCGTCACAGTGGCTCGGTGGTTAGCCACAGCCAGAAGGTTGCAGGTTCAATTCCTGGTCTCCACGTTCTCCTGGGTTTCCTCCCACAGTCCAAAGACCTGCAAGTCAGGTGGACCAGACCTGTATGAAATAGTAGTTTCCAATCACATACAACAGTCATGAATTTGACGTTCAAATTTGACTTTCCTTTGAGTGGTGAAACTTTACGTCACTTGTTCCTGTATCCTGTCCTACATGGCAAGACCCCCCTGCTAGAACAGAAAACGGATTCTTGTTGGTGCTGATACTTGATAAATATTCCACCTGAGGATATGATGATCTGTATAGGTGCACTGTGTTAGACCTCTAAACTCCAATTTTTGTACTATGATTTTTTTAATTTTATTGAAAGTTTACATTCTCCCTTATGCGCTGCCCTAAGGTGCATGTCCTGTCCTGCTTGACTGATGTGAAGTGAAGTGATATAATTAGATTAGAATTTAATTCAGTTAAATTCAGTTCACCTAACTGAACTGAAGGAAATTTATCTGAGCTCAATTTAAAGCTGCACTGGGCAATTTTGTACGTTGGCGGCCCCACATGGTGACAAGGGGTAACTACTTGAATCTTGCCAAAAATCTAACCAAAATCTTGCTAGGTGACTCTTCAACGATGGCTGAAGAGATTCAGCCATCGTTGCTGAGTCCAGCTTTCTCTGTTGCAGTTTTCTCTGCTAAGATTTTTACAGGAAAATCGTATCTTGTGCCGCTTTAAATGAACTGAACTGAACTCAAGCGAACAGACAATTTTGGAAATCGTTGATGTCCACGTATATCAAGTCTCTATGCTGAACTCTGATGTCCCCAACCGAAGACCGTCATCAGATCTGCGGGTTTTCATTCTTTCATTGCTACAGAATGGTCCTGGTTTCCTTTCAAACAAATACGAATATCAGTAACAAAGGTGAAATTTCTCACCATGAAAGACCACTGTGTTAGCAGTTTATTAAAGCAAACATTCACACATTCCACATTGCTCCTGTAAATCACAGACAAAGACAAGACAGTCTGCGCACAGTACTGTTCTTGTTGGCATTTGTCACTATTATGGAAATAGAAATTCATAATTCTCAGTTATAGCTTAATAGGTTTCACTATGACAACATTCTTGGCAAACGTTTTGCAGTATGTGAATTCTGATGAAAATCTAGCTCCTGAAATGATTTGATTGAAAGTGAACGGAGCCCAGCCTGAACAACACCTTCAGAGAATTCATGCGTATATCATGAAAATGCCTTTGGACCACAACTGTCAGTCAGAGAAATAGGGGAGATTTAGGCTCCTCTCTGCCTTTTCCCTCTCTCTCTTTTTGTTATATCTGTACCTCTCTCTTTATAAATTGTTTAACTTTAGAGAGGGGTTACATTTCTTTACGCTGGATGGAAAGGAACAGGAACCAACTGAGGTACTGAGTACTTATAATTGGGGGATGGCAACAGGAATCCTGTCTCTGTGTATGTGTGTGTGTGTGTGTGTGTGTGTGTGTGTGTGTGCGTGTGTGTGTGTGTTTGTGTGAGAGAGAGAGAGAGAGAGAGAGAGAAAGAGTGTGTGTATAG
>OOFE01023261.1:33326-45754 GCA_900323365.1 Monocentris japonica | reverse complement strand
GCAAGTTGGATGCAGATTAAAAAAAATCAATATCATAATCACATCTAATCAGTCCTCTTCTCTCAATTTAAATTCCAAATGCTTGTGTTGTACATTGGACATTTAAGTCGTGATGGGGATGATTAAAGCTGTTTCTTTTTGAATGTTCAATATACAGTATTGCCACAGAATTCTGCATACAGGCTCTCTATAGGATGCTTGTCATGCTGATTGAGTGGACCCAATATTTTACATCCATAAAAGGCAGTTGGTTGGATTACATTTGATCAGAGATTTTATGTGAAATTCTCATTTGTATGTCTTTTTAGTGGAATTTTATCCTAAAGTTTATCCTTTCATTGTATTCTTTATTCTTTCTTCTGCTTTACTTCTTGTTGTGTGGTTGACAGAAACACTAGGTCGTCTGCATAGAGCAGCAATTCAACATCCTTGTTGGTTGTCCATTCATTCCCTTGTGTTGAACACAAACTAAAAGTTAGCTAAAAGTTCTCTCCCATACCTCTCCTTAAACTTGTCTCCATCCAGCCCGGATTTTAGAAGGCATTGTGAATATGGCCCCAGATTAGATTAATGAAAACATGCTAATGCTCAAGGAGTTTCTACCCTAGCTCATCTCCCTTGAGATCTAGGAGTGAAAGAAGAGCAACATGAAGGCTAAAATGCAATTACACATTGGGTCTAAATTGCATGAACTGTGTGTCTATGAAGAAGAGAATAATATCTAGGTTATGCCATATCATTTCTGTTCTTCCAAATCCCACAGAACAACATCATGGAAATGAGCAGCACTCAAACCCGTTGCTATATTACTCAGTGCTATGAAATAACACCATTATCTTTGACATTGAGTGCATTCACTCTCTGCCGTATTCATAGAAATGTCCAGGTCTTCACAGAAAATAAGCTACACCCTTTTTGTTATTTGTTATACAAAGAATAAATACCTTTTGTTATTTTCTAATGAATGGTTGTAATATCCAGTTTTATTTGCTCGGATGGATGGACATTTTCATTGAAGACTTTCATGGAGCCAGTTCCTCCTCCCAGCCAAGCTTTCCCTCAACCCTCTCATCAAGCGCTCCTTGACACTTTCCATCCTACCAAGGCCAAGCCTCCCCTCCACCTTCTCTTCCCACTGCCACAGACAAATTTTCCCTCCACACCAAGTCAAGCTCAATCTTTTAAATCATGCAACACACAAAGAGTACGATTTCCTCCAACTTAAGCCAAGTTTCCCCATGCCACCCCCCAACACACGCCAAGAACTCCTCCCTCAGTCCGAGCTACCCCTATGATGTCAAGCTCACTCACACCTGTATCTTGACTAGAACCAGCCATTCCACATCAAATATTACATTGCTCATTGCTAATTATCTAATGAAATTGCAATCCTTTTGTTCTTGAATCTGCACAAATAACCCTTGCTCTTGAAGGATTTTCATTTCAACTTGTATTCTTTCATTAGCACATGACCATTTAGATTTTGAAATCACAGAACGTTCAGATCTGCAATCTCTACGCTTATGTACTGTATTGTGCATTTTAATGTGAGTGCACTGCTGTTTACTCTATGTCTACACTAAGGTCAAACCTGCAGCATTCTTTAAAGCATGGTCTGTCTGAAAGCATGTCTGCCAACCTAAATTAAATGTGATGAGATGAGCGCTCATCTGGAAGGTGATTTCAAAACAGTTTGCTGCAGAAAATTGGTCAGTGCAAAAGATAATGTTGAAGGGTAGGAAAAAAATATAGAGCTTACTATTCATAGGTTCCTATCAACCCATTCTGATTTTCATAGTTAATTCTCATTCACTGTGTCAGTCACCTCAGTCGTTAGACCGCTGCTGTTCCCGTTTCCCTGCTGACTGACCATATTTACAGGACCTAGGGAAGAATCATTCACCGGGGTCCTGGTTTTGTGCCATATTCTGTCTATGTCCCAGTGTGTGTGAAGCATTGGTTTCCATATGAAGTAGGGTGCAATTTCAGTCCATCCACAAATCAAAAAAAAAAAGAATCTTGACAGGAAGAATCAGGAGTTAGCAATTTTACTGTTCCCATTTTTCTTGGTGACTTACTGTGTGGAGAGAAAAAAAATCAGTTGTCACATTGATGTGCTAACATGTGACTATCCCTGTGCTGGTCTAGGTACGCTGGCCCAGGGCCAGGTCCACCCCCTCCTGGCCTCCCTGCCTCTGCCAGGACGACCCCTCCAGCCCCATACTCATGCCCAGATGGAGCTTAAACACTTCCTGCCCCTCAGGGTCAACGGCTCCTCACCGCTCAGCCTCTTCCCCAATTTCAACACGGTGAGATGGCATACAGGCATACACATTTACTGTATACGCAAAGGTTTGATCCCAGCCCAACCAGAACCTGAAATGTTTTTTTCCAAACCCAACCCAAGGTTAAGAGGTATAGTTTTTAGTGATCACAAGCCTAACTAAGGCCCAAAATTGCAACATTTTAATCCTGAGCTCGACCCTCAATTGAATATTTCAATGAGAAATTCAGCCTGACGTGACTCAAGTTTACAGTCAGTTCCAGTCGGGTTCAGGAATAATGTCAAGCATTACACAATATGCATACAAACTGTGTACTACTGCTGTGCAGCTACAAGTGTGCACACATTTTTTAGCCTCTCTCACACATACATACATGCACGCATCTGGTCAGGCTATAGTAGTGGCAGTCTATCATAGTATAGACTTAGTGCTAAGCCTTGATGAGAAGAGTCAGAGGAAGGTGCCAAATGTGCCAGTGGTGTGAAAAGCAGGGAAGAGCAAGGAAGGAGGCTTAGCTACTTCTGGTTCTCCCGTCTGCCACCTTAAGCTAGAAAGACAACTCAACTAACGCAACATCAGTGAAATGAATTCTAGTTTTTATGAGTATGATTTGCAGTAGTTAAAAAGGTGAACCTGTTATATTTCCAATTTTCTTTGTCGTCAAAGGAAATCAAAAGGATGTTTGATCACGTAAGCTCCAACATAGATAACAGATGATGTGAAACGACAAATGATACAATCATTCATCAAGGATTTATCACTTCACTTATGAACTCCTACTTCAAAAGCAGGTAAAAATTGTTATGCAGCAGTCATTTTACCAAGATTTTAATCATCTTAGTATTCTTACCATTTGTTTCCCTTAAGGGTTGATCTGTCATAAATGTCGTATCGTCTAACATAAGATATATTCCTGATAGGAATTCAGGATTATAATTGTTTCACCTTTGATTCTGATAAATGTACAGCTTGCATTATTTTTTTTACAATGCATCTCAACAGGCTTTGGACTGATACTTCAAAAAGTTTTTGACCAAATGACTCAATGTCAAAAGCCCTGAGCAAACTAGAAGCTCAAACTACTCTCCCCTCACCAAAGTGGTTCATGTTTTACAGTACATACACAAGGTCTTTCAATTATAGGATGTCTCCAAGCCAATTTACTTATCTAGTTCAATCATAAAATTAGCACCGACAAATTGCTCATTATTGACCTGAAGTATGGTGGCAGTGAAGTATCTCACCACTGTACATGCAATGCATATCACCCCTATATGCACCTAGTTGTTGCTCTCCACTGTCCCGTTATTCTTATCAATGGTTCAATAGGGTTGAATATTGTGACAGAACAGGAGAAGTCACACACCATTTGTTGTAAAACATGCAGATTCAAAAATGTTTGATTTTAAGGCTGTTATTTTTCATCACAAGGCACATAGCACATTCTGAGGAGTGAAGGGAAAGGAACTTTATTTGTCACATACACATACATGCAGTGAAATGCTTTTTTCGCATACCCCTGACTAGATAGATACACACACAACCTATTACACCACACACATGCATTTTTCAGGTCAGAGTCGCAGGCGTCAGCCAATGAACAGCGCACCTGGAGCGGTTTTGGGGTTAAGTGCCTTGCTCAAGGGCACTTTGGCAGTGTTGGTGGGCACCGTAGCCGTGACACCAGTCATTTTCGGATCACCAGCTCACAGCTGGAATACACCCCCCTGGTGGTGCCGGGGATCGAACCAGCGACCCTCCGGTCATGGGTCGGTCTCTCTAACCGCTAGGCCAACCTGCCGCGAAAGTGAAGTGATGGTCATGGATGTGTCTCTAACTTTATTGATGTTATTGTTGTTGTTGGTGTGTGTGTGTGTGCTTGTCCCGGCCAGATGGACCCTGTGCAGAAAGCAGTGATCAACCACACGTTTGGTGTGGCTCCGCCTAAGAAGAAGCCTGTCATCTCCTGTAACATCTGTCACCTGCGTTTCAACTCCACTGTAAGTCTGTCAGCCAGCACGGCCTTTCTGTCTATCTCAACACTGCTCTCACACCAGCATGTTTGTGTGTATGTGTGTGCAAGTGACACAGTGTTGTCTGAATACACGTGCAATATATAGTACAAATTCTAATGTTTGCAAACAGACACAATCCTGGCACTTCCAATGTTGAGTGACTAAAAAAAGTTCATGGCTGCAGAGAAAAGTTCTCCAAAACAAACAAATTGGGGTTCTTTCAGTTTCCATCTGGTAAATCGGAGCAGGAAAAAGCTCAGAGACAAACCTTAATCAATGGTTAAAGCACCACTAAGGAGTCCTGAACTCTTTTCGTCTTGTCTGTCTGGCCCGTTGCAGTATGTGGTTATTAGTTCAATCATACCAACCCATAATGCATTTGTTTACACGATTAAGTGATGGAAGAGCATTAAATCAACATTACCTCACTTTACTAACTAACTAGCTACAACACCCTCTTACCCTGTTAATGCAAGCTGATAGCAGGCCTGTTTATACATTGATGAAAATGCAATGTTTAAAGCAAAAACATGACCATAGATAGATAGATAGATAGATAGAGGCTGATATAGTTTTGAAGAAGATAAAACCTGCTCTATTTTTTGAACTGTTGTCTATAAGGCATTCAAACATTCACATTTTCACACCACATACAACATATTTGCATCATATTGGTGAGAAACGGCTTTGAGGGAGGCTATTCTTTGCATAATGTCCTGTCCCATCAGTCCAATCATTAGCCTCCTACTGCTCCTATTTCTCTACTTTGGAGAAGGAACTAGTCAGCTAGTCCGATTGCTTTTCCTCCTTATCACACCTCCCAATTCATATTCATTTGATTCCTATTGAGTTAGTTCATACATATTTGCATTTATATTGTTAGGAGGAACCTGGCAGAAGGACAAGGACTTTTCTTTGTGTGAACTGTAAAACTTAAGGGAGGGTGGACATGGACACAAGCCCTAAACCCCTCCTCTTTCTCCCTCTACCTCTCTCTACCTCTCTCTCTCTACTGTTATCTTGGACTTCTGAGGATGTTTGCTAGCTAACAGGCTCTCTCCTCCTCCCCTCTGTGTTACCTGCAGCTGAGCTGAGAGTGCTGGTTGACCCAGGAGGTGGATGCCAGGTTGCAGGCAGGTACCAGGTCCCAACAGGGGGCACCACTAGTCGACTAGTTGGACCTTGGACCACAAAGAGGTCCATGGCTGCTAAACTCACTAGCATGAAAGATTCAAGCCTGAAGGATCAAGTGCGACATTCTAAATTTGCTGCCCTTTTGTGGAGGACAATGGTTGCTCATTGTGTATGTGGCGTTTGGGCATCAATGGTGTAAGAATGCATAAAGCTGCTTGAATCAAGGTCAGCAGAGACCAAGCAGTCCTGACAGTTTCCTTCAGGTGTCTTTATTTAAGGGTCTTTGTTTGTCGTTTTCCTGCCGTCCCTGAGACTCCCACGTCATTCTCTCTTCAGCTTACTATGCTGGTACATAGTAAACATGTTGGCATACTACATCGGCATGTTAGATAGTATGGTAGTATGCAGATGGGAACAGATTCATCCCTCTGACTCAGTTGTAAGTCACGCTGAATGGCTATTGTGCACTGACATTCAACGTAGCCAAGGGGGTTGTGCACCCTTTTCCCAGCCCTCTCTTCCCCACCACACACTTTGACCCATGGTAGTGACCTTTTTGTTTGTGTGCAAGGCTAGGCTTTTGGCAAAGTGTTGATGGGGAGACTTGTCCCACCCACTCTATGCACAGGATGACTAAAAGATTACCTCTACACACTGTGGGTTTGAATGTGCATAAGCAGGGGATATACTGCGTGGATGCTGTGTGGATAATTTGGGCAATGCCGAATTATCTGACAGCCTCATGTGAATCGGCCAGATACTAGATATATCCAAACCTTGTGGCGCTGTCCCAAGCTCAACCACCCAACTCTCTTTTGATTTAGGTAGTTGCATCATGGATAGTTTGCTCCATTTCAAAGTAATTTGAGCATTTCACGTGCCAAGATTATCTCTTTTTTTATACCCCATTGAACCGCCAACGGGTCAGTTTTACCTCCCATGTTTTCAACGGTAATGCTTTTGTTTCAGCAGGTCATACCTGAAAGATATGAAGAATGTTATAATATGTATAACATGAAAACTATCCATGAAAGAATTCAATATGAAGTACACCATTTTAGGAAATAGTATAGAATGGGGTCTTGAGTTTGAGTTTTCTGAAGCTAACTATTGTATATGTGCTCACTCATAACAATTCATTCAAGTGTTTGTGAACTACCAGATGAATATGTTTTGCTTCAATTGCTCTTTTAAAATTGTGATATAACCATTAGAGCACTTTTCTACAGGCATCCAGAGCCATTTTGGGATACCAAATCTGCATGCATCTGTTGTCGCACTGCCACAAATGTGTTTTCTCCCTCCGAGAAAGACACAGAGGTCATTTTGTGTTGGAGCAAGACAGACACGGGCCATTTTGTGTCAGAATGCATCAGTGGAGACATGAGCCAGTGAGCTGAGAGGCTGGCTATGAGATGCCATGAGTCAAACTGATGCTCATTTGTCCACACCAATATGACGATGTTGATCGAGATGATGATGTGACTCTTCCTCCAAGTCAAATGCTCCATCGCATCATTTTCTCCAATGCCGTGGAAGCATGAGAAACCAACACAATATTCACCTTCATCTGTAGTGCTGGAAATATATAATAGACATAACCCAAATATACTTAGAAAATTGAAAATTATTTTGTTGACTTGTGGAATATGTAATGGAAAGTGCTTTATGGTCTTTCTCAGGCTGCATTTTCCAATATATCAATTCCATGTACAGTGGAATTCTATAGCAAAGTGGTCCTCAACTCTGGTCCTTAGGGCCCAGAGTACTGCTGGTTTTCGATTTTGCCAGGTAGTCTTCATTCTAGCTGTCTAACCAGGGACTGATTTATACCTGGGACGACAGATTAATGCCATTAACTAATACTACCTGACAGAATAGAAGACCAGCAGTACTCTGAACCCTGAGGTCTGGCATTAAGGACCACTGCTATAGAAGATGGAAAGTGATGATCCTTTACTAAATATTGATTTCATGCTATTCTCCACTGACGTCTGATGTCAGTGATTCTCTTTATATAAATTGACTCACTCCTCTGCTTGTTTTGCTGATGTGTGTGTGTGTGTGTGTGTGCGTGTGCATGTTTGTGTGTGTGCCCAGACCCAGGCGGAGGCCCACTACAAGGGTCACAAGCATGCTCGCAAGCTGAAGGCCTTGGACACCCAGAGGAACACCCAGAGGAACCGGCAGAGGAATGGACAGAGTCCTTCAACCACGGGAAAAGACAGAGACAGAGAGAGGGGGAGGACAGGAGGAGGCGGGATGTTGATGGACTCACCTCTGACAGACATAACAGGTATAAATCTCTCTTTTTTTAAATGCACCCCTCTCTCCATCTCTCTCCTCTCTCCAGTAATTAGTGGTAATTGGAGAGTCGTTAGCACTTAGGCTTGGTAGCTGCCACTCAGCTGGCTAATTACCAGCTATTACCTGTCCTGCTATTGTTGGGTCTGTCAGAGGGGTAATTATTCCCATCAAGCAAAGAAGGTCTGCTGGAGGAGTTGACTTGAAGATCTTGAATAAGGATGCCATTTGAAGAGGGATGCCAAGTGCTTTTACTTCGCTTGTCTTCTCTTGCTTTTCTAAACAGTACCTCCATACTACTTTCCCTTTTTAGTTCACTTGTCATTGAGATATGTTGTCGTAATGTCTACGACTAATGGCCATATCATAAGCCCTCTCAGGACCACATTAGTATTACCGGAGGGAGGTCTGGTGATCGGTCATTTTTACCTCAGGGCCAGGGGAATTTTATCCCTTCCAGAAAGAACAAGTCAGTGATTTTCCCCAGCTAAACATTCCATCTGACATTACCTGCTGGATTTTGAGTTAATTCTGACATCCTGGGGTAATGTTAATCCCATCCAGATCAGCGTCTGGCATTTCACACAATCGCTGACCTGCACAGCTGGATTATAAGAGCCACATAACCAGTGGCGGGGTAGAGCAGCATCACTCTTAAGTACCAAAAGTAGATTCAGCAGGGGAAATAGAATCGAACGTAAGCACACAAACAATAAAGGGAAGAGGTAGTGCATTTAAGCAAATTTTGGTGCCAAGAAAAATAGAAAAAAATAGTGTGCAGAGTGCAGGTGTTGCTGCACCTGGCGTTACAATGATATGGAGCCACGTGAAGAGAATTTTGCCTGACTGACTAAAATTACTGTCTTTGGTCGCATTGACTTATATTGTGGTAGGTGGAGTTTTAAAGGTGCATTGTGTAACTTTTTAATGTAAAAATAAAAGTGCCTTATCGGTCTAGTTCATGAAGTAGGGCTGTGACAGAGAAGACTGGCCCCTCCCCCTTCATTGAGCCACTGTAGATTCGCTCCATTCACCCCGATGTAGTTTTGGAGTTGGGTAGGTAGACTGGCGGGAAAGTTTTTTCCGAGCACAGGAAGTGATGAATCGAAACTCCAAAACTGCAGTGAGCCTCGGCTATCGTTACAGAAAGCTAAGGGTAGTGAAGTCTTCAAAAATACAAACAGTTGCCTCTTGCTGCCACTTGGGGCCGCCAACGACTAAATTACAGAAAGATACACAGTGCAGGTTTAAATTGTTCTGCTATCAGCCAGTAGAGGGCAATAGAGGGACTATCTCGCCCAGGACTTGGCTTCAAACGCATTGGCTTCAAACGCAAAGGCAAGTTTTGAACCAGTACTGCGGGTTTGACATGCTTGATCATATTTCAAGTGTTGATTTAGAGAGGGTGCTAATGTGTGTGGGATTAATATATCAAATTCAAACCAGTGGCAATGATCCAAGTCAAAAAAAAAATAAAAACACATTTCATAAGCTGTTAACAGGGTCCTAACCTAACCTTTGGCTGAATTTAAACCAATAGATAATTTTCACATTCATAGTGTGAAAGCTAATGTAGGGTTGATGCTTTCTTCAACAACACTGCCAACAAGATAGCAGCTGCAAGAGTACAGACTTGGCTCTCCTTGCTCCCTTTCAGTCATTTGTCACACAGCTTCACACTCTGCCTGACTGAACATTTCTCTATCTTCCTTTCACTCTTTTATATTTTGTCTGGCTTTCATTTTTTATTATTGATTTTCCCTCTCCTGTTTTCTTCCAGCACCTATCAATTTCCCTCTAACCACATAATGATAGGCTCGTTACTTTCAGGGGTTGCCATGGTTGTTGATTGATGGTGACAGAGGGGGCTCAAGCTGAGGAAGCAAGCAAATGACAGAGAGGCAGAAGGATTGAGAGACTGAGAGAGGGACAGAGAAGCACAGAAAGGGAAAAAGAAAAGCAATAACAGAAATGAAGGATCGGAAGAGGAGGTTGAAGAGAGAAAATGTGGAAGAAAGGGAAATGCAGAGAGAGAATGAGAATGGGGAAACAAGACAGTATGAGATATCTGCATCTGGGTATACTATCCAATCATGCCCTTGCGTTTACACCTCGTATTCATATGTGTTCTCGTAGTCTGCATTCTGTCCCCATAAATTCTGCAAATCAGGTGAGTAGGTGATGAGGTGGCAAGTCCATCTATTGTCAACAAAAACAAACATGGCAGGTGTAGGGTCACCAGGGCTCTAGCAGCAGGCAACAGAAATATCAACATCTCAGTTTTGATGCAATCATGTTTTGAGCTGTCATGAATGCAACTACAGTGACGAGAAGGAGTAATGACTGATGGGAGCAGATCATGTTGGGGTGAATGAGTAATGATGTTTCTATCCATGGTGGTGATGTTTCCACCCCGTGAGAAGATACTTTCTCACTAATGTGAACTCATTGTACAGATTGCATTTAAACCTGGCTCATTCTGGCAGAAATCCTATCATAATGTGAGTCAGACCACCTCTGGAGGTCATCTGGCATTCTGATCGAAATGTGTACTGTGCGGATTTACACCTTGCATTAACGTGTTTTTTCCTTATCCAGATAAGCTATTCAGACACAGATCATATTGTAATACCGGGTGTAAATGGGGTCATCGTGCAACTATTCTCTGTTTATCTATCTGTCCCCAGGCCCAAGCACCTCACCCCAACCCACACAGCTGCGAGCAGAACACAGCCAGGGGAGCTCGTTGGCGCCTGCTCCTGCCTTACAGCCCTCGTCCACGGACACCTCCTTGCTCCTCTCCCTTCAACTGTCCCCCCAAGTCTCCCCTGGCTCGCAGCTCTCTGAGCTCACTTCAGATGGTGCCCCAATGGAAGGCTGCAGCCCCGGTCCCAGTCCAGCCCCACATTCTGACCCTCAGGGGAACTCCACAGGAGGTGAGGAGGAGGGGGAGGAGATAGATGAGGCTAAGGAGACCAAGAAGAGCAACACAAAGCAGCTTCTCCACTGTCCCATGTGCAAAGTGACGGTCAATTCCAGCTCCCAGCTGGAGGCTCACTATAGTGGTATGTACTATGATAGCAGCTGTACTCATTAGCAGTGAACTCTCCAGCATTTGACCGAGTCACTCAGTGTATTGGACACAAATTACACACGATCTCAGAATGAGGATCCTCACATATTGACCAGTTTTGATCTAAAAATAAATGTACACAAATTTTCCTGCAAACTTTCATGTTTAGTCTGAATGCTTGCATGCTCAGATGGACAGGTGGACAGGCAGGTCTCTACGTGGTATAGGGACATGACAAAATAAACCTACATGCATTATTGAAGTCTATCACTTCAGTCTCTTTTAATATTTAATTATAGCCTAGAATCATAAGGTCTGCCGATTCACACCAAAATTTCACTTAATAGACTGAATGACTTCTTCCTTTAAACAAGCAATCCTGCTATAATGTTATTCTCACTCGGTGTATTTTGTTTTGATAGGATATGTTAAGTACAGGCTCGTACTGTAGTTGCATCTCTATGAGAAATGAGAGCCTTGTGGTGCTTGAGTATTTGGTAGTGCTTGGCTCTACGAACAGCAACGCACAGAGAAGATATATATTTTTACATTACAGTCATTTAGCAGATGCTTTTAAGAAGATCCTTACCATCACCTCGGTGGGCCACTTTCTCGATTTGAGGACCAAACTAGTCTGCAACTAATTGATTCCAGAAGCAGTTTCAGTCACTTGGTACAGTTATTTTAGTAGAATACCTCAGTAATGACTAATAACCTCTGCACCTTTAATCATAAAAGGAACGTAAATAATGCTGACATTCGGTCCTCCCCTCTGATTGGTGGAATCAGGCTCCAAGCACAAGCAGATGCTGGATAGTCAGAGCGGCAGCCAGTCACAACGCAGGGTCAAGATGACATCACTGCCCCAGCCCGCCTGCCGGACTAAGCAGAGAATCGGCAGTAAGAGCAGAGCGGTGGTGGGCGTATCCAGCCAGCCCTTTCACTGTGAGCTGTGCCAGCTGTCCGTCAACTCAGAGACACAGCTGAAACAGGTGGGCGGGACTTCCCCTCATCTCCCACTCACCCTAAGAAAAACTTCAGGGGTCCACTCACTTTCATAATTCAATTATTGTTATAAGTGCAGCTCAACATGAGCTCTGTCTCAAAGCCAGAACCAGTGAATCAAGACTTGAGATACAAAGCTTTATATTACAGTGGTGCAATCAATACAAAGACAAGAATAACAGGTAAAAACAATGTAATAGAAAAATAATAGGATAAAAGCACCCAAGATCACATATATGCAAGTGTGTAAAAGGTTTTAAGAAGTGACCAAATACTGTGATACAAAGTGATACAAATACTGCTAGCCTGAGTTCCTCAGGCAGATTGTTGCAGAGCCTTGGTGTCTTGATGGCAAAGTGCAGTCACCATTAATCTTAAACTGAAGTTAGGAGTCAGGATAAACTTTTTTTCTATTGTTTCAATACATGCTTAATTGTCATGGAGCACTGAATTAACAAATTTCAAATGTGAAATTCAGTGTTATTCAGGGGGATATTTCAGGGGAAAGCTAATGAAAAGTGTGGAGCAGTCCAGTTGGTGTTTGCTGCAGTGGCTATATCTGTGAAGCTACTGAAAGAATAGGAGCACAGGTCACATAAAGATAAAAAAAAA
>OOFE01023261.1:11921-31780 GCA_900323365.1 Monocentris japonica | reverse complement strand
GCCATCAACCCAACCGCCCTGTGCACCATAGCCTCTGGACCCTTGGCCCTGCGGCCGCCGCCTGGCCCCACAGCCATCATTCATCATTCACCCTTGATCAGCCCCACACTTTTCAGGCCTGCCCCAGGACCTCTGAGAGCCACACACACACCTATTATCTTCTCTCCCTACTAGCTACAAACCGACTATCTACGAGCCAAGCTAAGCTAGACCTAGCCTGGGCTAGCCAAAGCTGGACTAGCATAAAAATTTTGGCTAGCCTAGCCTGGACAAGGTCAACCTAAAGCATGAGACCCCCCCTGAGTGATGTGAGTGACGCCAGGACACTATGCAGCAACAGCGAGGGCAGCATATCAGCGTGTCCAGTTTGGCAGGTTCAGTTCATGAGAGCAGTATGCAAAATCCCCTGGTGTGGCCTGAGATCTTGTGCTGACTGGCCCATCATGTCTCACCCTCAAAATGGAAGGTCGATTGCTCAGCTGTTCTCTCGTCAGAAACTGTTGAGTGCATGCTCCCTGGGGTCTGGACCCCTCTGGAAGCCATAACAACAAGCATCTTTTAGTTTTATTAATAATGATAGACAAATACACTCGGCCTGTGTTAATGTTACTTACTAAGTGTCTGTTGCCAAAATCCTACTACTTTGAAAGCTTTCTAGTTGTACTCAAGTACAACAAGTACAAGAGTCATATTCTGTTTTAGTTTTCGTTGCACAAATCTTGATCCAGTCCATGTTATTCTGCCGTGAAGCTGTCTACTACCCATACCTATGAAAACTGAGAAGGTCCATAACTTTGGATTGCTGACGATATTGCATCTTGGCAGCTTTATGTTTTTATAGCCATTGTCTGCTCTGGACCCGTTTTAAAAACTTGTGGGCTAGATAAATATAGACTTTAACTTTTCTCTGTGTCTGTCTGTCTCTATCTGTCTTTCTCTCTTACTCTCTGTCTGTGTAACAAGGTGACAATCAACCGCCACCCAAATATGATGCCAAGTATATTCATTACAGGGAGACAGACTGGGAGGATGCTCACTACTAGATCTAGTGCTTGAAATGAGTTCATGAAATTCTGTTGTGCGCATTCACTCTGAAAGAGAGAGCACATGTTTCTTTGACATGAGTCATAAAAACAAACTCTTCAGTTGTTGGTGAGATGAATGAACTAAGGTTTTGCACAGCCTGATATGTGCAATCTGGAATGGCAGACTATAATGCTGCTGTTCCCCAAAAGCAAAATGATTTATCCTTAAGTTCTTAAATATGACAAGTGGTTTTGACATTATTAATTAAACCTGTTAAGTTTTATAGTTGTATTAAATAACTACCATCTTTCATTTTAGCAACCCCCCTACACCTGATTGTGCTGAATCCTCCTAAATAATATGTATTTTGAAGTTGTATTTTAAATGTCACCCAGTGAAATTCATGACTAGTATAACTGTGCATCCGTGGCAATAATGTAAATTATTATTCATTAATAAAAATGTCTATACTGTATTGTATATGACCTTATAAAAAATAGTTTTTTTATACAACTGTGGTTGTTTCTTTCTTGAGAGAGTAGTAAGAGTGAGGGTAATCCCACAAGGAGGACTGCAGAGGACTGAAAGGGCATAATAACTTTAAATCCGTTTCATTGTGGAAGTATATAAAATGTTGCCTAATGTCCACTGCCAAATAACATTACCCAAACATTTTTAAGGAACAAACATCAATAAATTGCTTCTTAAAAAAGTAATCAGTGGTTTAAATGCCGTCAAAGCTTGAATAATGAATTGTACTTTTGCATTGTGAATCATTAAACGGCTGATTTTGAACCCAACTGTCATTGAGTATTGACTGCAGCCTATAGTAACCCAAGGTAAGTAGACACTTGCCAATCCCAAATACGATCTCAAATGTGTGCAAAACTGTCTGTCTCTGTGACAAGGTCATATGAATACTTGTGACATTTTTTGACAGCACTCTAGTGCCATCCACTGGTCTTTTACAAACATCTCAGGATAGGATCAATCTAAAAAGGTATTTGGGTTTTCTATTCATAGATTCCACCTTTGTGTTTTGGGGTTTCAAGTAGCCTGTGTAATATCTGCTTTCATTCAAGACCTGCAGTGCTTAGCTACTACCCTACTCCATTCCTAATAAAAGTAATGTAATGTGTTGCACTATGGGAACTCTAAGTGATACTGATGACAGCCTGCTATGAATGCCATAATGTGATCAAACCATAAGCACCAAGATAAAACAGCCTAAGTCAGATTTACAACAGCGGAGGAGAGTAATGGACGTAATGCATCAATTGTTACTTCAATATGAATTAAGATGGGTCTATTGTAGAATTATGAGGTTTCTGTGCTAGTAGCAAGCGACGCATTCCTTTCTTTTCCATCATCCCACTCAGGTTTACTCACTGTAAATATTACAGGTATCATGCACGTTACACATAGCTTCCTATCATGGTGATTCCAGATATGGTAACGTTGGGTTTGTATGTGATGTTCTACTAATTTCTTTTCCCAATTTGATATTGTCGTTTAAATTGTAATGCTACCTGCAATTTAGGCCTCTATTTTATCAAAGCATCTAGTGTCTATCAATAAAAAAGTTTAGTTTTTACAGTGTTTTATTGTATTGAACTTTGTGGTAGGTTTTAGTTTAGAGCCTAAGCTGTTCAAAATCACTGTTCTGGTGAAGTGCAGAGAATTTATGAGAACTGATTCCTCATTGTGAAGGTAAATGTGATTGAAGGCAACAGGCAGGGGCTCTAGTTATCACTCAGGGTATCTGCAGGTTTCAGAAGGCCAAATTTAAGACTTTTGAAGATATTAAACGTAGATAATGAAAGTACTGAAACTATTAATGAGCAGCATAAGAAAAAGGACATCAGGAAATTAATTGTTCAGGGACATCTGAACAGTAAAGTCTAACTGTGCTGAGTAAAATAAATAATCAAATCTGTATTAGTCGAAGAGAGGACATGCAGCACAAAGAAACCTGTTGCTGCATATTGAAAAAAATATGACCTAATTGAATTTAAGACATTTTACTATAAGGCCTTGTTGGGCCTAGCCCATGGCTGGAAAATGTTGCAGTAGAAGGAGATCGAGACGGAGGTAAAGTGCAACACAAATGAGGTGTTTATTCACCAGAACCAAAAAATATTTACAAAAAAACGGCCCCATCCGGTGGGAAATGGCTGCACTTTATACTCCAGCCCACAGGTAGGCTCACCTGGCCACTCCCACTAATTTACTGGGGTACATCCGGTTCTATGGTATGACATGTAATACATACATTACACCATAAATACAATATAACACCTAAACCCTATATACACATTCTACCCCTTACGCCACCTTATCACATGATCCCTCCCGGAACCATCAAATGTGCCCCCGGGGACTCTTTTCGCCCGAACACTTTGGAGCAGACACAGACAAGACGGGTAAGTAAATATATTACACACACACTCTTAAACACGTAGTATTGCACCTCAATAATATCATTGCACGTAAACATTATTGCACTGTTAGTCGATAGTTAAATCATAGAATATTTCAATCCCAACACTTTTGTTCTACAGGTGCTGCCGATCACCCACGCCGAGCAGCCGCCACGGCGTCCGCCAACACGACCATCCACACCATGCAGAACAACAAATATTAAATAAACACTTCAATGACAAAACTGCCGACTGTGTGGAAACTCTGCCCTGTGTAAAATGTGCATATGCAAATGTTCTATGTGCAAATTATACTGTGCAAAATACAAAAGAACTAACGGAGGAGTCTTCGTTACAGGCCTCAATTTGACATAATTCATTTTGAAACTTTTTGCTCAACAAAATTGTTTTTTTTTTTTGTTTTTTTTTAACCAATTTAAAGATGTATCTCGGTCTCACAATGCTATCAGTAGCTTAAGACATTAACGTTACACATTCCCCTTGCATCAAATTCGCCTCTCACAGAGAAAACTGATATTGGACTGAGACTCTCATGGACTCCAGCCCAAATATTAATATAATGTGCGTAACCGGATTTAAGCGAAAACGGAAATAGGCAGAATTTTTTTTTTTTATTGACAATATGACAAGTACAAACAAACAAGGCACATTATCATGTCTTATTCATCAAAAATCTTCTGCCTCAGGTTGAGCAAGAACAAAACCAAATACAAAAATGACAGTAATAAAGCTAAGACAAAAATACATAAATGATCACAAAAAATATATATAAAAAATATAAAAAAATTAGGGCTATCTCAGATTAACTTAAACATATCTAGTAATGAGAACAACTTAAGAGCTTTCTTGTCTTTAACAAGTTTTAGTGACTTACTCAAGAGTTTTAACTCATTCTTCCAATGGTTCAAACTGGGTTTAGTCTTAAAATATCTACATCTATGTATAAAAAACTTCCCTTATAACAACACAATATTGAGAACCAAGTCCAAGTTCCTGTTTTCAACGAAAACACCAAACTTGACTGTCTTCACTGTCAAGGGTGACAACTCAATCTCCTTGGACTGTAGCCAGCCCCGCATACCACTCCAGAAAGACTGCGCTGATTCACAATGGAAAAACACATGTTCCAAACTTTCAATTTCCCTTTCACAGAATACAGTTATTCACCTCAAAATTAAATCTCAATCTCGTTGGGTAAATCTCGTATAAAATTTTGAAGTTAACCTCTTTTACCTTTGGAGGAAGTGGAAATGAAATATATTTTTCTTATTTTCTTAACCTCGTCAACCGAAAATTCCCTGAAGACATCTTTTCTTCTTATTGGGTTAGGGTAACATTCCTTTAATAAAATGTTTCTAATAATTCTGTTGGTACATTTATTGTCACAAAAGTCAATTCCTTCAATGCAAAGCCGCTTCAGCCCAAAATAGGCAGAATTAAAACCTCGCGCTTTGTCTGGATAATTTCTGATTTTAAAAAAAAAGCACAGGTAATTGGAGTTCAGAGACTGATACAGAATTTATTCACACAAACATATACAAATAATATTAATCATTATAATATCCTATACGTTAAGAAATTCTTCTTTTACTATACAGTTACTTCTACTAAGCGTTATCGCCTCATTACGTCCTCTTTCGTCGAAACGAAACTATCTTTCGCCGGAAATTGCGTCTGTTCGTTCCTTTCGGGAAAAAATGGCAGCTGTTGACATCGACATGCCGATGGAAACAGAAGCCCAGATTCTCAACGAAGACCAGGAACGGTAAATTTATTTTATCCGCAATGTTTAAACACAGTGCTGTATTGATGTGAGATAATCCAAAGTAGGTTTTCCATGTGACACACTAACCTAGTTAAATTCTCCAGCGGGGCCTAACTGATGCTAAGCTAGCTAATCAACCTCAGTTAGCTAACCTGACATAAGCTAGCAAACAACAATGCTGGCAGTCATAGACAAGCTAACTTAGCTAGCTACCTTGCTAGGAAACAGTTTAAGCGACGTTATAGCGTAATTTTATCGTGTAGATAAATTACAAAACTTGACGCTAGCTTAGCTGGGATCGAAGCAAAAAACCTGTTCTTAACATTAGCGTTAGAAGTCAGTCTGTAAGTTACGAAAACCAGACGAAACAGCGATGTTATCTATCGTTAACTAGTTTTCTTCTTAGTTAAGGTAATGGTACTGTCAAGTTAACGTTTTTCGACAAGTAAATCGACGTGTTTGAGTAGGTCAACTGCAGTTACCCAATAATATTATTAGGCATGTGGTTCATAGTTAGTATTGGCTGCGAAACACATGTTTTTCAAGTTTAAGAGAGGCACTGCAACATCAGTGGAGTCTCTGTCGGCTCTCGAGACACATGCTGCTCGTCGCTTTCGAAAACTTTCCAGGCAAGACAGCTAGAAGTTTTTAGCTAGCAGCTACTTAAACATCTAATTGTAACGATTGGCGTTTCAACCCTATTAAAACATCTTAAACGGTCGCTGTCAATATTCAAACAAAAGATGTTGCGACCTGTCACTGAAACTCTTAACGATTCAAGTCAAATTACAATGGCGAGGGTAGTTAATAGTTGTTTACGCCTCCTGGTGATTCACTGGCCTCAAGCTTAAGCCGTGACCAGCCAACAGAGATTACACCTACACTGCTTCTTTTACAGTTCTGGCCAAGATTATTGGCACCCATTGCAGATAATCAAGAGTCAATAACTTTATTTGTCACATACGCATACAGGATGTGCAGTGAAATGAAAAGTGGCAATGCTTATGGGATTGTGCAAAAAACAACAGTAACAGCATTTACACAGTAAATGTACAATATCTTCTGAAATAACTGGAAATTGCAACAACCTTTGGTCTTCACACATTCATCTGTCAATTTACAACAGCACATGATCAAATAATAAGAATAAAAACATTTTGATGGTTTCAAAATTGAAAAGTGATTATTAGCACTACAACTATTAAAATATTTTTTGTTGGTGGGAAATTCTCATTCGCAGTAATTCAACTCACCTCTGAGGTTGCAGGTGCCCACATGTTATAAATGAACCAATTATCCATTTTAAAGTGGTAAAACAGACTGTTCTGCTTCTCTGGTCGTCTGTGAAAATTGAAATGAGAAAGGATCAGTCTGAGGATGTCAGAAAAACTATTATCACCAAACATAAGCGTTCACAAGGCTATAACGCCAACTCTAGAGACCTTGATATTCCTGTTTCCACAGTTCGCAATGTTATTATGAAGTTTGCTGGTCATGGAATTGTTAAGAATCTCCCAGGATGTGGTAGTAAAAGGAAAATTTATCTCAGATGTCGTCAAAGGTTTGTGTGAGCCATTGACAAAACACCTTGCATGACATCCAAAGATCCCAAGGCTGACCTGGAGAGGTCTGGGATAATGGTTTCAGCCCATACCATATGCCGGACACTGAATCAAGAAGGGCTTTATGGTCAGAAACCACAGAAGACCCCACTGCTGAAAGAGAAATACAAGAAGGGCCGATTGATCTTTGATCTTTGCCAAAACCCACCTGGACAAGCCTAAACCCTTCTGGGAAAATGTTCTGTGATTTGATGAAACCAAATTAGAGCTCTTTGGGAATACGGATCAGCGCTTTGTTTATAGACGACGAAATGAAGCGTTTACAGAAAAGACAGTCAAATATGGTGGAGGTTCCATAATGCTGTGTGGGTAGGGTTGCAAAATTCCCAGAATTTTCAAAGGTGGAAATTTTCCATGGGAATGAACAGGAATAAACTGGAAATTTCAGCGTTATTTGTACTACCTGTAGTTACCATATGCAGCCATAAATATTAACATTTTGCTTTGTCATAAGTAGAAATGCATGCAAACATGTCTAATACAAATCAAAAAATTGCTTTTGGCATAATTTAGTATTCAGTTGAACTTCTATATTCTATATTATACTATATTCATAGTTCATGATCTCGATCTAATGTTACAGCCTGTGGTTTACGTATAACTAGCTATCCTGTACATTCAAGACAAATATTAGATCATGGGTACTACTATTTTCCAGTCTTGTTGATCTAGGCTTATTATAAATGGATAGACTTATAATGTCATGTGCCTACTTCATCTTCTGAATCAGGGATACATGGTTTGTTAAGCTGACCTTCATGTATGAAAGTTGGTGGCCAAGTTAATACTGAGGACAGAGGTGGTTCTCACTGCTATGTTTAGTCCTACAGCCATCAGGACAGTCAGCGCCCTGCTCTCCTGTTCCAGGTGAAAAAAAGGCCACAGCTCAATCCTCTCAGACCCTGTCCACGCTCTGCCTCATCTCCAATAAAAACCCTGATATAGAGACACATGGCACACCTGGATTGTGGGGTACAGATAACTACTAACAAAGCTGGCTATATGGCTGGTAGCATCAGGAAGTCATCAAGTTTTATTATTTTATCAGTTTAACAGCGGTGACAAAATCAGAAATAAATAGATTAAGCGCCATGAGAGAACAATATAAAAGCAAAAAAATAAATAGTAATGATAAAAGTGTGTGCTTGCAAGCTGGCCTGATCAAGATAATAGGGCTCTATTAAATAGTATAAACCATTCTCTATATCTTTGCTGCTTACCTGATTACCTGACTTGTTGAGGCTGTTGTCAGGGTGATGTGGTTTATTGCTGAATGGTTGATCATTGGTTTATATTGTATCAGTTTAATGATGTCTCCTCTGTACACTGTAACCATTCCATCTTGACCTTGGTTATTCTTTCCTCTCTCCTCTCCTCAGTGAGGCCGAAGGCTTCAAAGAGCAAGGAAATGCATTCTACATCAGGAAAGATTATTCTGAGGCTTTCAACTACTACACAAAGGCCATTGGTGAGAATACCACTCAGTACTCCCCAGCATTGCAATTAAGTTCCCAACATATGACACCTTGGAAAAATAATAGGAAGATCTTTACTGTTGTCATTGGCATGAGCCTACATGGAGCTATCTTTGCAATAAGCCCTACATACTGCAAAGACAGTTCTATTATTAGTAACCAGACCCAGATTTTATTTACTAAAGATTTCTCCATTCTATAATGTTTTAGCTATACCCCATGCTACAAAGCATCAAAACTCGTGTTAAGATAAGGGCTAAGTTTTGGTTGGGTGACTTTTTTTTCTTTTCTTCTTCATCCCAAGATGCATGTCCCAAAAATGCCAGTTACTATGGCAACAGGGCAGCCACTCTCATGATGCTCAGTCGCTTTCGTGAGGCCCTAGAGGACTCCCAGCAGGCTGTGCGCCTGGATGACTGCTTCATGAAGGTCAGTTTAAACAGACACCCGTGTCTTGGTTGACATGGGTCAAGAGCATTATCCTCATTCTCAGCTTGCCACTCGTAATTCTCTCTGATCCCTGATTGGACCAACAGAATAGAGATTGTTGAGATTGGGTTTCATAGGGTTTTATGCAGTCCTAACAAGGTGGTATGCCCTTCTTTTCCTACAGGGGCATCTGCGTGAGGGCAAATGCCACCTATCTTTAGGAAATGCCATGGCAGCTAGCCGCTGCTTTCAGAAGGTACTGGAACTGGAGCCCAGCAACAGTCAGGCACAGCAAGAGGTGGGTTTTCCCCTTTTGTTGTTGTTGACCAACTGAACCTTCCACCTTTTATTCAATCACTGTAAACATATCTTCGAGTCACAGGTATTGTATTGCTGATTCTACACCCTGAAACAGTCTATTCCCATTATTAAACCAATCCTGAAAGTTTTATTTTCATTTCAGCATAAGAATGCTACAGCGGTCTTGGAGTATGAACGAATGGCAGAGTTTGGTTTTGAAAAGCAAGATTTCAGAAAGGTACCTCCCACCCATTCTCATTTTGACCTCCTCTCTGATGCCACTTCTCCTCAAACCTGTTGGTTCACTGGCAAGGCAACCAGTGGCTAAGTTTCATTTATAAAATATTAAGCTGTTACAGACACGTTTTGTTCCCTGTTTTAGGTGGTGTACTGTATGGACCGGGCCCTCGCTCTTGCCTCTGCCTGCCACCGCTTCAAAATCCTCAAGGCTGAGTGCCTGGCCCTGCTGGGACGCTACCCAGAAGCCCAGTCTGTGGCAAGGTAAAGACAGTCAAGCTTTTTGGTCGAAGAACTGGGGTTTTGGCTATGGTGCCTAATTATTGCGTATTAGGGATTCATATTTTCTATAACTGTTTGTCACTTAAGAGAATAAAGCACAATTTTACCCTTGCAATAACTAAGATAACTCAGACATATACAACAGATCTTCTAACAAAACATTTTCTTCCAGCGACATCCTGCGGATGGATTCCACCAACGCAGACGCACTGTACGTTAGAGGCCTGTGTCTTTACTATGAGGACTGTATCGATAAAGCTGTGCAGTTCTTCGTCCAGGCTCTGCGCATGGCGCCTGACCACGAGAAGGCCCGGCTAGCCTGCAGGGTAAGTTTGTCAGCTTGTTACCTAGTCGTCTTCTGCTTAGATGAGGGAATCAGCTGAAGCTTGGAATTGACAAAAAATAAAAAACAACATACGTTTTACGGGAATGAAAATGAGATTGTAATTTAACAGTTTTCTTGAACAGTTTAAGTTATTTTGAAATCTTTATCTAATATAATCTCATACCAGTATTGCATGGCAAATTCTGTCATGGGATACATGTAATCTGTGACATTAGCCTTTCAGAATTATTTGTTATGGTATGATACAAATTATGAAGGCTGTTGAGCATATTGCTCAGCAGTAAGTTAAAATTCAGTCAGCCATGGTTCAAAATGTTAAAACAAAAGGACTGAAAAATTACTTTTCTCTCTGTTCCTGTGGTTCACCTACATGAAAATATGACCTAATAGAGCCATGGTCCAAGACTGTGATGTGAATGTGCTCACCTATGATGCTTACATCATGAGATTGTAAAAGACAAATGAGTATTCTCTTCCCAAATCAGAACGCCAAAGCCTTAAAAGCCAAAAAAGAGGAGGGCAACCAGGCATTCAAGGACAGCAACTATGAGGCTGCCTACCAGCTGTATACAGAGGCCCTGACGATAGACCCCAACAACATCAAGACCAACGCTAAGCTCTACTGCAACAGGGGCACTGCAGGAGCCAAGGTGAAAAAAAACAAATCAACATTAAAATCATGTTTCAACTCAAGTCTCTCACTGATGTTACACAGTAAAGTCGAGGTGATAAGTAGCGTAATATAGCATGGCCTTGGAATTGAGGTTAAACACCCTGCAGTCACTTGCCTACAGGGAAAACATGGAAATTAATTGAGAGAGTGAATGTCATGGAAATTGGTAATTATCTTGAAAGATTGTCGGCAGATGCTGTTGCCACATTACACATTAGCAATAATGCTCTCAGATTAATTCCTTAAAAGAATGGGAACCCTGGCTAGCTTATGCTCATCCTTCCTCTTCCTCCCCACTCACTGTCATTTACCTCTTCCTCACCAACAGCTGAAGAAACTTGATCAAGCCATTGAAGACTGCACCAGTGCAATCAAGCTGGATGACACTTACATCAAGGCCTACTTAAGACGAGCCCAGTGGTATGTTATCCCTTGAATATGGGCACATTAGTTTTAATTTTCTGTCTGTTTTTCAACATTGCACGATTGTTTGGTGTGACTTTGTGTGTCCTGTAGTTACATGGACACCGAGCAGTATGAAGAAGCTGTGCGGGACTATGAAAAGGTCTACCAGACGGAAAAGACCAAAGGTACACTGCTGTTAGTGTTGTCTTGCTTTCATACATTTATTTCACATACGGCTCGTTTTTACGTCTCTCTCTTGCTCTCGCTCTCTCTCTCGCTCTCTAGAACACAAGCACCTGCTGAAGACAGCCCAGCTGGAGCTGAAAAAGAGTAAGAGGAAAGATTACTATAAGGTGCTGGGGGTCGGCAAGAACGCCACCGACGACGAGATCAAAAAGGCCTATCGCAAACGGGCCCTCATGCACCACCCAGGTACCATCATCTTTACATACACACAGGCTTGCATAAACACATGCTTGCACACACACACACATATCCTGCATACTCCTGGCTACCTGCCAATATGTACATAGTCAACCATTGTGGATAGTCATCCTTTAGTGTATCATGGGGCATTTGGAATATCGTGGAATTTTGTATGTTCTGTTCCTGACAGGAAGGGTCAGGGGATTTGATATTTCCTCTATTTATGTCAGTGACAAATCAGACAATTTCGCAAATCAATTAAAAGAAATTTTATCCAAATGTATTTTCCACATTTTTGACACAATGTATGACATCACATGGCCAACAGCTTGAACTTTGTTTATGCAGAATACCAATTGTGATTATATTTGACTGCATCTGTTAAAGTTTCGAGTTCTTGGTTGTAGATGACTTTGTTTGTCACTGTCTTGTAGACCGCCACAGCGCAGCAACTCCAGAGGTGCAGAAGGAGGAGGAGAAGAAGTTCAAGGAGGTGGGTGAGGCCTTCACTGTTCTCTCCGACCCCAAGAAGAAGGTCCGCTATGACAATGGACATGACCTGGACGATGATGGCGGCTTTGGTGGAGGCGGTAAGTGCTTTTTCTTTTCTTTGGCTAGTTCTATATTTACAGAACAATTCTTCAAGGGGTGAATTTGAGAGGTCTACAATAACATGTTTGTCCAGACACTGAAAAAATGGTCTTAGTTCAAGAATACAATGACCCTTCTATGTAATGAATAGACAAGCACGAAGAGATGTGAATGGTAGGAGTGAAGTGGCCAACTTGGACATGGTGTTTGTTGGAGAAAGGCAAACGAGTTAAAGAGAATTTCATGCACAGCACACCTGAATTGCCTAAAAAGAAGTGTCAAATGTTCCTCGACCTTAGTCAAAGTATAAATCTGTTATTAAATCTAACCTATTTCGAAGTATAAATCTACCCTTTGCTTTTGAAAGGGCATGGGCACTTCACCTGGTAATCCAGTAGGGTTTTTGTTTTTTTATGGTAAAAGGTGTTGAAGGAAGGTGTTGATGGTAAGAGGAAGTTGAAGTAGTGCACTATGGCTGTCACAGCTATATTTATGTTGCATTTCAGTGTATAGACCTAGCCAACTATTATAGAATGCCTATAATACCAAAGAGCTTATTTTTAAGGCACATGGGGTAACACAAGACAGACTGCTAAGAAATTGCACTCCAGGAAAAACCTACACTTATTTTCTATACACATTTTTAGCCATAAATAAAATGGCCAGACTTTTTTGGAAACCTCATGCACATTCTGAGGGTTTGGGCTTGTTGCAGCCATATTCAAAAGACAATCTCCGAATTTACACAGTGCTATTGACGATGCTAATTGTCTAATAGTTGCAGCCCACGAACTCCTCTTGTGTTGTGATCTTCACTAACGTTCCAAATTAGACATAAAAATAATTCAATGTGGTACAACCTCCTGCAAATGATGATGAATTGATCTTTATTTCTTGTTGACACCTTGTGAATAAATACTTGTTGCCTCGGGTTTTCTCTCTAGATTTTGATGCCAACAACATCTTCAGGGCCTTCTTTGGCGGACAAGGTGGAGGATTTAATTTCGAATCCAGTTCAAGTATGTAGAGCTCTGCCAGACTTTCCTTTTTCAACTTCAAGTTTAAACATGAGAAAACGGGTTACAGAAAGTATGTCTTATTGACTAGATATTCTTTGTTCCTTTTTGTTTTTCAAGATGCTGGGCCTGGAAATTTCTTTTTCCAGTTTGGCTAAAGCAAAGCATCACTCGGGAACATTGCTACCCTGCAGTGGACAATATTGAGTTGGACTCACACTCACCACCTGACTTTCTCCACGACCTGACTTCAATTGTCTTTTGCAAAATCTTTTCCCTCGCATGTTAAAGATAAATGAGCGAGAGGATTTCCCCCCCCATTGTACTTTGTCCCGAAGTCTTTGGTTATTGCGTTCACTCCTAGATTTACACATCACATTTATACTAACAGGCATTGTGCAGGACCAATTAATGGTTTTAAATATGAAGGTAACATTGTAGATAAAGAATTTGTTAACAAATGGTTCGGAGAGGTTTGGATGGGCTTATCTAAGACCATGTCTTTGAAAGGTGAATTGAGTACTGTGTTGCCAAAATCTAAATTAAAATGGAGGAAAGAATCTAAACTTGTAAAACTGCCACTGTATCTTGTTCAAGGTGATCAATGCATCAGGAGTGCAAGTAACATAGTTGATTTGTTTTAGGAATAATGACAGGAGTTTTTAAGATGCAAGACTTGACTCTGTCGAGCAAGAATCAATGTATTGACTGCTAATTCAACCCAACTTTTGGATGGTAAATGTCAAACCTGACCTCAGGACAGCGCTTGAGGACAACACTGTCCTGTTATGTGTGTGTGTGTGTGTGTGTCCATGTTTTATTGGCTCACCTGCAGACTGCAGGATCAAACTGCAGGGATTTTGTTTCTTCATCATCCTTGCTGCATTGTACAATTGACTGGAATGTAAAGCGTATTTGTGTTCAGAATTTCCATTTCTTCAGTTTCCCTTAGGTCTATTTATATTTATTGTATATTCTAATTGTATACAACTCAATGCCAGTGTTGGTCTTCCCTTTTTGATTTTGTTTTTTTTTATTCAACTCAATTGTACGCGTTCTACCACCCCATCCTCTTTCCTTTGAGTTTCAGTGATTGTGTATGTCAATTGTTTTTCATTGAAACAGGCCAATATCAATTTACATGTATGAGGGTTATCATCTTCAATTGCTTAGGCTATTTGAAGGTATTCCCACATTGACTCAGCACTGACCGCCCCTTATGTCCCCATCAAAGTGGTGCCTTACCAGAATGTACAGAGCAACTAACCCCACGCTTTTTTTTTTTTTTTTTTACAGTGAAACCTAGATTCCAAAACTGTAGAGACCCCCAATTGAGATGGCAAAAACTTGTTTTCCTGCTGTTTAATGAGAAATAGTTTAAAAACAGGCCAGTAAAGGTAATTGAATTTTACAAGTGGATACTTTAACACATCTGAATCCTTTTGTTTTGCACGTAGAATTATCCAGCCAAACATGTAAGACTTTCGTGTATCATCGTCAGTCACATCCAGCTGTTATGCACCTACTCATCATGCACATTTGGTCAGTGCACCCCTTCTCCTACTCGTTCCACTGGTGAAGGGTAGTGGTAGTATGTTTGTCCATTTTCATGGCCCTGTCACTGACCTGTGTATCATTTAAAAAAAAAAAAGAATACCAGTGTTAACAAGACCTTTGTTATTGGGAAAAATAAAGATTTGTCTTTTACTGATATGTTAGTGTTTTTTTTTCTAATGTTACTTCTGTCTAATCTTGTTGTGTTCCAGCTTCCGTATGATCAAACTGATCATGAAACTGGATCCATCTTATGTTTATTTGAGGTAAGGCTTCACTAAGAGACTGACCCTGTTTTGTGATTTTTATCTCCCTACATTTCCTAAATTGCCCCATAGATGGCACAATTGTATACATTTTTAATTTTATAGGAAATATAAATTATGTATTGTTTAGTTTTTGTGAAGTGAAGCAAAGCCTGTAGCATGAAATAAACCATAACCAATGTTGTGGAATAGCTATCGTTTTGGACAAATGCGCTATCAAATCTCAGGACATGTTTCAAAGCCACATTATGTTATCCCTGCGTTATTATAGTGATTTATTTGTAAATTGCTTCTTATTATAATGCAGTGGGCGTTATAACGTCACCACGTGACTATGTTTAAACCAATGAAAACGGCCGAGAGGACGTGCAATCTGTCGCCAGATTATGGTGCGACAAAGTGAGTGAGCTGGCAGTTGCAGACTGGTTTAAGAAATAGCTAGTTAGCTTTGTCGTCTGTGTGACCAGGGCACAACTCCTACACACCAAGAAGTGCTACTTTCATTGACAAGGTAATGTCTTTTTCTCTCGACTTTTGATAAACTAGTCAGTTTGCCGGATTCCAGGTCAACGTCTTCCGTATGAGGCTATAGTAACGTTACCAACTGTTGGCTAGTTAGACAGTAGCGAATGTGCAGATGTGATGCTGTGAAGTTTGCCTGCCAAAAATCTTGAGTCACTATAAAACATGTTAACTATGGAAATGGCCAAATGAGGCTAAATGATAACCTACGTTGCATCGCTTGGCCGGTAGTCGCTGTAATTGAAACACGGGCCCCGACACTGAAATGTTGTCAGTGTCACAATTGTGTCTCCAGCAGAACATGGGCCAGGAAGCCAGAGCTCATACTAGTCACAGACGTTGGGTAACTTAATGTTACACCATCTCCACACAACCTTGGTGAAGGCTAAGGTTACACCAGTATTTCCCCCTATGTCTCAGTGCATGGCCCTAGCTAGCTAGCTGCCCACTGTTTCCCATTTCCAGGAAGCCGTTCCTTATTTACTAAGCGTGTGCTAAGCTAAAGTTGTCGAAGTTATCTGGCTAACGTTAGCTACTTTAGCCTTAAGTCTGTCTGGCGTGAGGTGGGTGTGGTAGCTGGCTACCAACTTTACTCATGTTGTGGTGCAATCCATTGTACTCGGAACTCGAAAAAAGACGACACGGAAAAGTGCAATAGAACAATCATTCAAGTCGGACTTCCCAGTCGGAAACTCGGGCAAGATCCTATGAGGGGTGGAAGTAACAAAAAATAATCGATAAAAATGGAGGTGAATTAAAAAATAGTGATAAATTATCAAGTGATTTGATAAAGCCGATTTGATTAAAATAGTCATGATATGATGAAAACAGAGCCATGTTTCATCATTTTCCCCGTGTTACGTTCATCATTCACAACACTAAATTGCCATTTATCATTTAAGGAAAGTGGACTCAAGGGTGGGAGTAACAAAAAATAATTGAAAAAATGGAAGTGATTTAAATGCTTTCGAATTAATAATGGAAGTAATGAAATGTAGGCCTATGTGAATTGAAAAATAGTGATAAATTGTTAATTGATTTGATAAACTTGATTGACATTTTATTTGATAATCACCTGGTCTCTGTTACTGTCTACCATTCATCATTCACAAAACCCAACTGACATTTATCGTTTACAGCCAGCAATTTTTGTTACTTCTGCCCTAAATGTCAATCAAAAACCACGCCCACTGACTGACTATGTCAATCAAAAACCACGCCCACTGACTGACTGATCGCGTTTTTGGCTCAACTTGCAGGCTTGGCCTGCTCGTGAGCTTTTATCTTGACATGGCAGCGGCAAATTGAGAGAGGGAAGTGAGAGAATTCATCCTACTAAAATTTTGTTCTACTACTAACGATGTGCTTCACTATCACAGTTAGTCAGTGGGCGTTAGTCACCCCAACCCCCACCCCAGGGTAAGGGGTGGGGGTTGGGGTGGGATAACCCCGATTAGGATACGGTCCCGGGGGGGGTGTATCTAGATGCCTCACTGGGGGTACAGGGGGAGTTTCAAGGATCAGGTTTACTGGATTTATGAAATGTTGACACTCTTATATGGATTCTATTATCTTAACAACTTGATCCCAGAATGCTCTCAAAACTGGAGAGGGCTATGCACACCATTCACGTCAAATTTATGTCCACAGTTTCACCAACAACTAGTTGGAATAGTTCTATTTCATTCTTCCTGACCACCAGAGGCGGTGCTTAAGAATTGGACTTGTCCATCTTGTGCAAGCACAGGTCGAGTAATTATACCAACAAAGTCATCTGTGACCTGGGATGACGTAGGGTACGCCCCCACTGTATTATTAACCGGAGGTGTTTCCGTTTCTGAAGGGTGTACAATTGGGTGCCCGTGTACAGTTACTGTGAGCTAGCCCTCTGCTCTCGGAGAAGCTAGCAGCACATGCATAGTTAAGGCTAAGCCTTGTAATACTTGTTGCTGTAGGTCTACAGTACAGGTTAATTTTTGTTTTTGCAGTAGCTTGTGTCCTCGCAGGCCACAGTCCTCTTTAGTGTTTGTTGTTATTTTGAGGCATTGTAGTGGCTACGGTGTTTTCGCTGGCTACGCCATCTTATTGTGGCCTGAGGCATAGTGTATTATATAATGTTGGGGTCACGGCACTTGCATGGCCTGCCTCCAAGCAGAGGACGGCCACGATCAGTGTCCCACATGTCTAGGCATGGAACACCTAAGAGAGAGGCTGTCTGATAACCCATGCATGAACTCCAGTTTCATGCCGTGGGCATTAAAGCTTGCCAGACTGGCTGAGGTGGATGGCACCGGCTTGGGGAGCAGTCAGTTGCCCCCATCCGGCGTAGCGTCAGCACCCGGGAACCCCAAATGCCACAGGGCTGAGTCTGGGTGCCCCCCTAAGAAGGCTAAGAGAGTCAACTCTCTGGCCCGTAAGGTGGACACCCTATCATCTGCGTTTGTTCAGATTAAGGCCCTCCTGCTGAACCTCCAGCCTGCTGTCAGCAGCACAGGACTGCCAGAGGGCTATGGAACGCGCAGCAGACGTTAGAGCACATAAACGTGCTGGAGCTCCGTGCTGTATATTGGGCACTGAAAGCCTTTCTTCCAGCCCTGAGGAACCGTCATGTACTCATCCGGACGGACAACACCACAACAGTGTACCAGATAAACCATCGGGGGGGGCATCAGGTCCAGACAGTGTCAGAGGTGATGGGCATGATTTGTGGCAAATACGGCAAGGCATCAACACACTGCCCCCTCTGGTTCTCCTTGATGGAGAAGACCAGCCCACTGGGACAGGATGCTCTGGCTCATACTTGGCCAGACTGCCTTCTCTATGCTTTTCCCCCGATTCCACTGATACTCGTGACGTTGGACAGAGTCCAGCGAGACTGCCACAGACTACTCCTAGTGGCCCCAAATTGGCCATGCCGGCCATGGTTTCCAGCACTACTAAGGCTCCTCGAAGGAGTGCCATGGCACTTCCCGAGGAGGCCAGACCCGGGTCACCTACAGCTGTGTGTCTGGCCTTTGAAGGCCAAGACCCGCTTCTAATGGCTTGTGACCAATCAGTCGTTCAGACTATTCTGAACTCAAGGGCACCTTCCACCAGGTTTCAGTATGCTAATCGGTGGAAGCTTTTCTCCGAGTGGTGCAGGGCACATAATGAGATGCCTTCTTCTTCAACGTGGCCATCCCCCATGCTGTTGCAGCAGCGGTTTTACCAGCACCTTCGGCCCCTTAGCGTGGTAAGGCCTTCCTCATGACCTTGTTGGTATGAGTCATCCAGTGCTTAAGCACCGCCTCTGTCACTTGGAATCTTGGCGAGAAGATTCCGTTGGAACAGATTACAGGATGACGGGGGATTTTATACTGGGGGCGCGCCCTACGTCATCCCAGGTCACAGGTGACTTTGTTGCGCGAGATGGACAAGTCCAGTGCTTAAGCACCGCCTCTGGTGGTCATCCAGAATTCATAGAACCGTGGTTACATTCGTAACCCTCGCTTTATTATATTTATGTTGTTGTTAAAAAACGGGTGGTGTTAAAAAATCATCTGGATTTTCCAGGCATCTCCTGCAATTTGATACATTTATTATAAACCTTTTGAATGGTAAATTTTAAACACTACACTGGGAAGAGTACTGCACAATGTGGAGTGGGGTAAAGTCACTGGCAGGGAGCTTCAGGCCTGCAATGCTTTTTTTTGAACAATGTTTATATAGTTTCAGTTTTGAAGAGTGAATTTGTATGTTTAATTCACAAATAAGTATGAATCATCCTAAGCAAGAACAGGATCTTGAGCCTCTGTGGAAAGTAATGAAACATTCACAGTGCATGAAGATTCCAGTAAAGGTTTTGTTATGGACCCCTAGTGCTGTTGACTCAAATAATAAATGTGAATGATTTAGCTCATTAGTGGGCCCCATAATGTGGTGTAAAAAAAGTAGACAATTAGTAATTATAATCATTGTGGAGGGATGTTCAGCCCATATCAATAACATTCCAAACTACATAGGCTAATGTGAGATTCAGAAATGAGACTAAAAATCATGTTTTCAAGTTATAGTAGGCCTACGTTAAATGCGTGTGTTTGAAAATTTAATGATCCCATGATGTGAAGTTTGCAAAAGTTATTCTATTATTCACATTATAAACATATAAAAAATACATTTTGATATTCATAAATATCAACATTTTATGTATAAATATATTTTTAGCAGTTAGGCTAACACAATTCATAGTTTATCATTATTTCTGCTTAATAGTTGCTAAAATAACTATTTTTTCAAATTCAAATATTGTTTTCCTAAGCCACCTTTTGTTTACATTCATTCATTAGACCACATTATTTGCACTGAAAGTCATGTATTGTTGTGGCTCAAACGCATAGACTAGGATATCCTATATTTCTTTGCTTAATAGTTGCTAAAATTGCTACCTTTTTTTTTTAATAACATTTTCAATTTTATTTTTGATCTGCTATGGTCTATTGTCTTC
>OOFE01023261.1:0-11901 GCA_900323365.1 Monocentris japonica | reverse complement strand
AGTTTGCAAAAGTTATTCTATTATTCACATTATAAACATATAAAAAATACATTTTGATATTCATAAATATCAACATTTTATGTATAAATATATTTTTAGCAGTTAGGCTAACACAATTCATAGTTTATCATTATTTCTGCTTAATAGTTGCTAAAATTGCTACCTTTTTTTTTTAATAACATTTTCAATTTTATTTTTGATCTGCTATGGTCTATTGTCTTCCTTAGCCACCGTAGCGTCGTGTACAAGTGGGCATGGTTTGGACTCTGCAGCTGCTTTATTTCCTTCTCCACTTACAAATTATGATAATAGGTGTGGTTTGATGGGGGTGTTGTTTGTAGGGTCTGCAAGGCCGCAGCTGGACCCTTCTCGATATAAACACACCTGACGTTACAGCAATATAGCGGCGCACACCGTGAACGGTAAACACAATTCCCTTTGCATCAATTTTTACTTCATGTGCCGTTTTTGTTATGAAAACATGTTGAAACAACTTTGTAGTTTACATTTGTAATGTAATTTGGTTGATTTGTGCTCAACGTTGCAAGATAGAAGTCTTTACAAGCGTGTGGTACTAGCCTACAAACGTTAACATTACTAGTTCACTGATACTGTATGTGCCGTTTCTCTTCACTAATGGCACTGTAGTAGTTGATGTAGGTCCTCTTTAGATGCTTGTGAAATTCAGAGACTTGCCATACAAACATGAGTTTGCTGCAGGCATCCATGTTTTCCCGAGCAGATGCACTGGAACACATTTAGGTTGGAAATCGGGAATGCCGACTCGGAACTATCGACTTCGAGTACAATGGATTGCACCATTAACCTGAAGTACACGCAGTGTGTTTGTTTGCATTTGGGAAGTGATGCTACAGCACAGTCAAGTTTGCAGATATCGCTAAAGCACAGCCCCCTGCTGGCTATTCCCCCATGCTTGTGTTGCCTGCAAATGCTCTTTGCTTCTTCAGATGGCCAGTAGGAGCTTCCCAAATCAGACACACACATTTCACGGCTAGATGACTTCAAACAATGGGCTGGACCCATGGATTATGACAGGCTAAATACTGTGACATCTGCCCCGGAAAGTACAAAAGGGTAGCCTGCTAAGCTAATTCCTGGCTAAGTAACTAGTCTTCTGATGGCTGGATGTCCATCATCTTGTAGGCTAATGTTGTTATGAAACCAAAAACTACGGCCAAGAAATCATTACTAGTGCAGTAGCCGAGACAGTAAACCTTCATAAGATATTATCCATATGTAAGCGGCATAGGAGATAAAATGTCAGTTATCAAAACTCAATCCTTATGACAGTTTGTTTAGAGGTTATGATGAGCTGGCAGAACTGGTCTGGCGACATGCTGAGATGTCTGAAACCGGAATGCCAGTATTAACATCACCAGTTCAAACTGCCAGCCTTGTGTTATTTTATAATCACATCCATAATCAGATGGAGATAAAGCAAACTGTTCCTCCTCATTTCTTGCTATTTTGACTTACTGGGGAGTGTTTGAAAGTGAGCAGCCTCTGAATTGGGGCCCAGTTCCAGTGATACAAATTTTTTTTTTTTTTTTGTCTGTCTCCAGGTTCCCTGCCTTTGAAATGTAGAGGGGTTGGTGGCAGACATTTAAAGTTTATTCATCATCAGTGGTCAGAAGGAAAAAAATCTTTTTGGTCTTTCTCTGCATTTTTCCCATAGCTTTCAGCATAGGAATCATAACTACTGAAGTCAGTGGGTGGCCACTCAGCTGTTGAGTGAAATGTAATGAGCTTTTTGGCATGTGACTTTGAGTTACACCTACTTTCAGAAGGTCCCGTCTGGTAGGTCCACTCAAAGACAGCACACATTTTGAATAAAGACCTGGCAAGAACCCAGTTATCTCATTGGCTTCCTGTTGCATGCAATGCACCTAATTCTTCAGTGTGAACACCATTGCACATGTTGCACAAAGGCTGGTTTGTTGACTGAAGGAAGGCGACACACTGCAGATGTTGTGTTGGAGCCTGGGGATGTTTTAAAAGCATTTTTCCCCCTCCTTAAATTTCAGCTTTGAAATGGCATTCTTTCAGTCAGTGTTTACTACCACTTCCTATATGCAAGCATGAGATGGCAGTTTGCTGAAGGTGTGACAATGTACAGTCAAAGAATCTATTGGTAAAGGTGACTGTGATAGGACCCAGGATGTATTTCTGTACATAAGGGTGCATTTTCACTCAGGCTCTCAGGTTTCTAGGTTTGGGACAAATACCAATTTGACTTCTAAGGTCA
The DNA here is from genome assembly GCA_900323365.1 of Monocentris japonica. Classification (NCBI taxonomy): domain Eukaryota; kingdom Metazoa; phylum Chordata; class Actinopteri; order Trachichthyiformes; family Monocentridae; genus Monocentris; species Monocentris japonica. The sequence continues at coordinate 9,635 of OOFE01023261.1, read as the reverse complement.
CAGACATGAATTCTTTTGTGATATTCTCTTTTAAACTTTACATTTTCCAGTGGCCAGCTTTGTTATTAAACAGAGGTATAATTGTTTTAGTTGGGTCAAGGCTGTTAACCTCACCAACAAAGTAAACAGATTGATTCTGTGAAAAGTTCTAAGTTGACAAATGTTTGATTTGATAATGCCTGGAGGATACTCATTAATTCTAATGTTGAGGTAGATAATTTCCCACACTTGTACCCAAGTTGTAGTGGCTGTCCAAAACTATTGGAACAGCGAGGCCAATTCCTTTGTTTTTGTTATACACTGAAAACATTTGGGTTTGACATCAAAAGATTTATATGTGAGGCTAGATCAGCATTTAAGCTTTTATTTCCAGGCATTTACATCTAGATGTTAAACATTTTAGAAGATAGCATGTTTTGTTTGAATCAAACCATTTTTCAAGTGAGCAAAATTATTGGAACTCGCATTCAACGGGCTCGTTGATCTTCATTGATGATTATTTTATTTTCTTGATCACATCCCTGAAATAATGTGGCCCAGCACATCTCTGCACATCTTTGATCTGCTGGAAAATAATTAACAAAAGATGGATGTTGTTGCCCTCCCTCTCCCAAGGTCCTGTGCCAGCCAGCGCTGCCATGTCGGCGAAAGCCATCTCGGAGCAGACAGGGAAGGAGTTCCTCTACAAGTATATCTGCACCACGGCGGCCGTGCAGAACCGCTTCCGCTATGCCAATGTCACCGCTGAGACCGACTGGGACCGCCTCACACAGGAGCACCCCTGGCTGCTCACTGAGGTGAGGCCGCTGCAACAGGCTCACTACAACCTCAACCGCCTTCCACTAGCCTGTGTTGGTTGGGATTTAGTTTCCTCTGCTGGTTTTGCCAGTGGAATGGTGTTGAAGTTCTAAGGCTAATCAAAGATGTCACTGAAACTTGTCTGACATGTTATTGTTCAAGTAGTGTAGGTTACTTGTCTCATTCATGTCAAACAGGAGCCTGGCCTATTTCAGGCCTGTGCTAGCCTAAGCCTATAGTTCAGATTCCATAGTTATATTAATGTTATCATAATAATGAAGTTAGATCAAAAATGGATGCCAAGGCAGATTGTATTTATGATAGTATCAGTCTTGGATTCTCTGATTTCTTGTCCCCTGCCTGATGAAATTAAAAATTAAAAGATGTAGTCATTAGTCCCACATGATATCGCTGAAGCAATTTCATTTTAAAGTATCTCCTATTAGAATTCAATACCTGTGAAGGGGGACCTGGTAATGATTTTTAGTAATGGGGAAATTCTGTGACACCAATACTGGATTTTAGCCTGGTATTGGTCTGATATATTCTACACCAGTATATCAGTGCATCAGTAGTGTCAAAGCACTTGCAAACCTGTGGCTTTTGTCCTGTTGATGGCTGTTTCATTGGTCCTTCCCTCTCTCCTCCTGTAGCGGCTTGTGGTGAAGCCAGACCAGCTGATCAAGCGACGTGGGAAACTGGGGCTGGTGGGCATCAACCTGGACTTGCAGGGTGTCCAAGACTGGCTCAAACCTCGCCTCATGAGAGAGACCACTGTGAGTTGACTGGTCTTCTGTCTGTCTTTCTTGTCATTTTAGCTGTCTTGTCCACCAGACAGAGAATAGCCAGTCTGTTCTGAATGACTAGCTGTCCTGTGCCAAGGTCCTCTATTGAAATCACATGATTTAATCAACTCAGCATGTGCCCAGGAAAATGTCCAGTACTTACTCTACCAATGTACCAGTGGTCTGCCATCAAAACAACCCTGCTCTTTCTAAAAAGCAGCTTAGCATCTCTAAGCAAACTGCTAGTGAATTTATGCACCAGCCTTTCAATTGCTTGTTACTCAGCGTTTCTATTTTTAGCTGTGTTCTTTTCGTCCTCATAATCTTTTTAGAGGGGAATGTGTTTTTTCCTGTTTGTAAAAAAAACAAAACATTTTCTGTGGAGCCAATCAATTTCCAAACTTACCAGTAGTTTCCTATCAAGTTCATAACTAGTTTAGACAAATAGGCGTGTGGTTTATGACATAAAACTGCTTATCTTGACAGGTGGCCAAAGCAAAGGGTGTACTGAAGAATTTCCTCATTGAGCCATTTGTTCCACATATGCAGGTAATGAAAGCCAAACTCAGGTGTCCTCAGTTCACATCCTGCCTAATGTTTTTTGAAGGCAGGCATACAAACAGTACTTCCAGAATTTCCCCCCGGGGATCAATAAAGTATCTATCTATCTTAATGCAAAATGTGATCTCGTGTTTCATGCCTGCGTCAGTGTGCACATGACTAGTTGGTTATTTATTTATTTATTTATTTATTTATTTATTTTTTTGTGAACTGAACATACTGAATGAGGATGGGGTTTGTCTGAGCTGGTGGCACTCATGTATGTGTGCACATTTCTGTCTGTATGGGAGTTGGCTCAAGGAAATGGATGTTCAAGATTCAGATATTCAAAAAACTTTACAACCTTTTGGAAATAAATTGGAATTAATGCTCTACTATTGGCAAATACATTTGTTTATTACATTTTGAACTAAATGTTTGAAAATGAATTGACCCCAATCTGTGTGCATCCTTGCACTAACTCTCCATGGCCTGTCCACTCAGGAGGAGGAGTTCTACGTGTGTATCTATGCCACCCGCGAGGGTGACCACGTGCTTTTCCATCATGAGGGAGGAGTGGAGGTGGGCGATGTGGATGCTAAGGCCCAAAAGCTGATGGTTGCCGTGGACGATAAGCTGAGCGAGGAACAAGTCACAGAGCAACTCCTCGCACATGTCCCTGACGATAAGAAAGAGTAAGGACACATCTTAACCTTTTTTTGGGGTGGCTTGAAACAAAGATTCAAATAGCATGCTACACCAGTGGATTCAACACCAACTTGTTGGTGGCTGAAAGTAAGAATGCACTGATACTGGCATAGGATATCGTGCTGACACCAGAGTAAAATACAGTATCTGAGAATTTACTGAATGGTAAACTATAATGCCAAGAGGTGACAACATTTTTGCCCAGTGAACCCAAACTACGGGTCCAATGTCCATTTGGTCAGTAAAAGTAATACTTTGAATTGGCATTGGCTGTGAAAAAGTTGCAATTGAAGAATTTTAGGCACTGCTTGTCTTTGGTGCTCTGGTACCCTTTTCCTCTCATTTCTATGTATACTGTTCTTCTGTGAAGCAATGAGGCTGCGATTTGCTGTGGTTTTGTGGAGGTCTTGCCTCTCTCTAGTGTAGCTCCTGTTTCCTTGGCCCGTGCCAACAGAGTGACCTTTAGCAGTTTTAGTCTGTTCTGTTCCTCCTCCACATGCTGCGTGTATCTAGTGCAGAGAACGCACTGACATCTCACCCACCCTCCCCACCCCTATTGGCTGACCTTTTATTTGGTTGATGGTTATAGATGATGAGACCATTGTCCATTCTCCCCAAATACAAAGTAAAGCCTGCCTTGCTTTTTTTTTGTACTGATTTTAATCTAATGATCTTGTCTCCTTGAAGAATCCTGTCCAGTTTTATTGTGGGTCTCTTCAACCTGTACGAAGACCTCTACTTCACCTACCTAGAGATCAACCCACTAGGTATGTTCTTCCTAACTTCAAGGGTCATGGCCCAGGTAATATTGTAGATGAGTTCTAACTTTTGGAACTCCCAGAAGCCAGATCTAGTGTTACTACTCAATTATGGAAAGTAGGGAACAGTATATAAAATTACTTAAACTATTATTATTTAACAAGGTGTCTGCAGGTCCTGGAAAAGTCTTAAAAAATCTTAAATTGTTTCTTGGTGCGCTGTTCTTCGGTATGCAGACTATATTCTAATAGGTCGACAGTTGTTTTCATTTTCACGCTTTTTTTCTAAATGTGAAATTGTTCTTATTTCCTTCTAACTGGCATTAAAAATTGCTTTAAAAGTTGATGAAACGAGCAGACACCCTATTGAAGAAAAACATTAGAAAAAATCATGAGACTGCTTTGAAAAAGTCTAAGAGACTAAACATCACAAAGTAACTGGGAACCTCCATCCCCACCCTCAAGAAGATAGTGATGTTTAGATCAAGTTTTAGTTTTGTTTGTCCCAATGGCCAATTGGTTTCGCAGCAAACCATTATTATATAAAAACATAAGATGAACCGCTACAACAGAAGGCAAGGTGTCCTTGCATTTTTCCTCCCTCTACCAGCGTTGAAGAGGCATAAGGCAGTAGGGATATTGAGCAAGACTGAACTGAGGGTAGCAGAGTGTCAGAGGGTAGCACCTTGTAAGTATGTAAGGAATGGGCTGTCTGACATGACTGCATTTACCTTGGTAACCTGTTGTATATGTCACTTTAACTTCTGAACATCTGAACTCCCCTTCGTATAGGGAAATGCTTGGAGCAATTGATGGTGTCAACTTAAACTTATTTGGTAGCAGGCGCATAGGCACAGGTGGGCCGCTGCCGTCCAATTTATGCTGTGGTCCACCCATTTGACACGGGATCACTGGTGAACAATTTTGCTTCAGTACCATTCATAAGTAAAATTACCCAATACTCACTCACATGTGAATCAAACATCTCTATCGTGCTCTGTCAGTTTTTTGTTTTTTGTGTTTTTCCAGAGTTTTAGTCATAGTAGGCCTAATTAATTTAAATTCCCCCACCCAACATCCAAAATGATGACTGATCATTTTTAATTTTTAATATAATTTTTTTTCTCTCACCAGTGGTTACACAAGACGGCGTGTACATCCTGGACATGGCAGCAAAGATTGATGCCACAGCAGACTACATCTGCAAGGCCAAATGGGGTGATGTGGAGTTCCCCCCACCCTTTGGTAGAGAAGCCTATCCTGAGGTGAGATGGAAGGACAGTAAAAGCTTTTCTGATCAGTTGGAAGCCGTTGGGTTGTAATGGCTAAGTATGAGGCTTTTTGGAAATGTTTTGTCCAGATATTTTTGGAGGAATAACTTTTTGTTTGTTTCGCCACGCTGCACTTTGACTTAACAAACCTAATAATCACGTTGTTTGCTTTGTTGGGAATTGGAAGGCACTCCAAATAAAATGTATGGCAAAAGTAAAAAGTTGATTTGACTGCCTTGGGGTAGAAATACACTACTAGATTCTAGTAGTAGTCGTGTTGTTCTTTACAAATGTAGAAGGGGGTGAAGCATAATCTTTTGGCAACGTCTACTGGGCCCAGAGTACTGCTGGTTTTCTATTCTGCCAGGTAGTTTTCATTCTAGCTGTCTAATCAATGACTGATTCAGACCTGGGGCGCCAAGTGAATGTGATTAACTACCTTGTAGGATCAACAGGACTCTGGACCCAGAGGACTGGATTTGAGAACCACTGTACTGGCACGATGAGCGTAAAACATTTGCACCAGTCATCAACTTGAATGTATAATATAATAACAGTAGCTTGAATATTGGACTGTGCTTCCAGTCTTGGAAGAATATGTAACCACTCCTGTGGTGTGTCCGTTGTAGGAGGCCTACATAGCTGACTTGGATGCCAAGAGTGGTGCCAGTCTGAAGCTGACCCTGTTGAACCCCCGTGGCAGGATCTGGACCATGGTGGCCGGAGGAGGGGCCTCAGTAGTCTACAGGTAGGCACCAGAAGCCTATTGATGATGAGGATGGGTAGGGTTTCTGTAGAGCCTTATTCACCAACTGGAGCTATTCAAAGTGCTTTGGTTAATGAGGGGATATTTAATCTTCATTGCCACTAGTAGATACCCTCATCAATGCTGGGTCCAGATTTGGCAACTTTTATGTTTGTCTTCACAAACCAGGGTGAGCTCATGACTTAAAAATGTTATTTATAAGTGTGTGAACATAACCTACTACACCGGTCTACTGAAAACTATCAACCCTGTGGTGGTGGCATGACCTTAACTGTCTCAATTCTTTTTTTAGTACTTACAATCCTAACTCGACCTGCTAACCATATTGTAACATGTGGAGGGAAAGTACCAGTATGCTATATTTATTTATTCATTCAGTCCATAGTGAAGGAAGAAGTGACTGATGCGTGTCTGATATGCATGTTGCTAGTATTTTTGTAGTGTCAGTCCAATCTGGAAAATGGTGTAATATTGTGTAATTTGTCATTATACTCATGTTGGAGGAATACCTGCAGATTTTCAGATTCAGTATATTGAAAGAGCCTACTGATTAGCAAGTATTTCAAGAATTGGGATGCAGTGCTTGACTGTCCATCTCCCCTCTGCTGTAGCGACACCATCTGTGACCTGGGTGGGGTGGATGAGCTGGCCAACTATGGCGAGTACTCTGGAGCGCCCAGCGAGCAGCAGACCTATGACTATGCAAAAACCATCCTCTCCCTCATGACCCGTGAGAAGCACCACCAAGGTGGGCATGGTCACAAGGCATTTGGGGCACACCAGGGGCTTTCACAATCAAGGATTGGCAATCTTCACAGCTGTGTGATGCGTTCTGCTGTCCTTTAATTGCTTGTCCTCCTTTAGTATTTTACAAGGCCACTGTTCACTACGTGTATGTTGCCAACAATACACTTCATGGCTGTCACCTGACTATGTTACTGGCGTGTCAAATGCCCGTTCTCTCTGAACCCCACAGGGAAAGTGCTGATCATTGGAGGAAGTATCGCAAACTTCACTAATGTAGCAGCCACATTCAAGGTGAGACATGCTAGCATTTTTTTCCACTTATTTTTCTAAGTTCATCTGAGACATTGTGCGGCTTTAAAAAAAAAAAAAAAAAAAAGGAAGCCATTTCAGTAAGATGAAAGCCTACACTAGCAACCCTGGGCAAAAAGTGGGCTGTACTTTGTGGTGTTCTCTTGAAGCATGGGAGACCTGAGATTTTGCCTTACTGGTATTCCCTGGTTCTCTGAGCCAGAGTCATGTGACCTGCTATACAAGTATTTTTGAAGGAGCCCTTCTCTCTGCTCCACATTACATTACAGTCATTTAGCAGACGCTTTTATCCAAAGCGACTTACAAGTTACAGTTTTACACTATGTGGGGATCGAACCCACGACCCTGAGACTCTTATGCTCTACCAACTGAGCTGTCCGGGCCAGACAAAGCTCCACAAAGCTTACCTGCCTGTCTCTCTCCTCAGGGCATCGTCAGAGCCATCAAAGATTACCAGGGTCCTCTGAAGGAGCATGAGGTCACCATCTTTGTTCGGCGCGGTGGCCCTAACTACCAGGAGGGCCTGAGGGTGATGGGGGAAGTAGGTGAGTAATACTAGGGTCAAAGGCTCAAAGGGCAGGGCAGTCACAGAACAGGGGAACGAGATAATGTTTATAATATGTATTATGCCACTTTGGCAATGCTTCTGGTACCCAAAGTGACTTACAGTATAGGTTATTTGTTTTACACATTGTTGGTATACCATGTGAGCCCTCACTTTCCAAAAAAATGTGTAGTAGCATGATTGACACTGATTATCAGGCCAGGTTAGTTGATGATTCCCCAACATATGGACTAACATCAGTCTTTTCTTTGTGATACATGAAGCACGTTTTGACAGTTAATTAGACTGTACAGAATGTTTTGGAATGCATGCTCGAGTGTTTGGGGTGTTAGAATGGGAGGGGGGGCAACAATGTTTTTTTTAATTGAGGCATTTGTCCAACTCCTGGGTGTATTTCTTTCTCCAGGGAAGACCACAGGCATCCCCATCTATGTATTTGGTACAGAGACCCATATGACGGCCATTGTGGGCATGGCCCTGGGCCAACAGCCGATCCCCAACCAGCCCCCCATGGACGCACATACCGCCAACTTCCTCCTCAACTCCAGCAACAATGCAATGGTATTTTCAATGCTAAGGCATATTGAAATAATGGGGCAGTCAAAAAGCCACCCTTAGACCTTCAACACATTCGGGTCTTATCACTGGAGACCTGCATGGCATTCTCAATGTAATAACTGTTCAAATCATTACAATCATATTTCACAGAGAATAAGTTCTGTTGTTGTGATTACATTGGAGAGCTAATGAAAACTTTTTTTTTTTTATTATTATTTAAGTGTTTATATAACACTGAGGTATGCCACAAATGTCTTCAATGTCTTATTGTGGTACAATTCAGTTATGTATGGTGGTTGACTGTTTATCTCATACAGGGAGTATGCATGCTAACACTGGAAAAATATTAAGTTAAAGTGAAATATCACCATTAGACACACACTGGTCTCACACTGTGTTCTCTGTTCCTCCCCGAAAGCTTTACTATGAATTAATAAGCACTCAGAGCATAGTATAGTCCTTTGTCTATAGTGAGTCAGTCCTCTATCTCACTGTCACTCCCAGCACTCTTGTTGATGCCTCTTTGCCTGTCCAATGTGATGTGATACAAGATGTTTCTAGTGATACAGGCTTTTTAAACCTGTTTATCTGAAACCTTTCTCATCAGCTAAATTTCCCTTGAGATGCTACATGTTAGAGATATTGAGATGGTTGTAGCTGCAAAACATCATAACCATTATGCCCCCATCTAGCCAATGGGGGTCGTATTGATTAACACCTGGCCAACGTATTGTCAAGAACTCCGAAATGAAGTCAAGTTTTTGCTACACGGATCAGGGAAAACTCCTTTCTCCACTTAATGGCCATTTCCCAGCCACAGGTCCATTCACCACGTCTCTCTCTTCCCACAACGAATAATGTAAAGTTTGTATCTCTGTCTTTTCTGTACCAGACTCCAGCTACCACAAGGACGGCCTCGTTCTCTGAACAGAGGGCAGCTAATGACGCCACTCCGGCCAAAAAGTCTAAAGCAGGTCTTCCAGCAGGTAATTAACGCAACGGGATTTGACTCTGCTGCTTGTTATCAGCAAGACTCCACACATTTACTTACTCATATACTTCTCCTTTGCTTTCTGTATTTCTCCCTCTCTCATTCCCTCCATTGCTGTCACTGCTGCATTTGTTTTTTTTCTGTTTCTCCTTCCTCCAATTGTTTTGCTTTGCACTTGATGGCCTCACCCTCGTCTATTTCATGCTTGTTTCTCTAAGACTCTCTTCACTCTATACTGTGGCCCTTGAAGAATGTGGTCACAGGGGATTGGAAAGGTAAGTGGTGGGTGTGCCATGCCCACACCTAGCTTTGCTGCCCATACTTAAGTTTGGATTGCCTCCTCACTCCCTCAATCCAGGTAGAAAGTAGTGTGTCTGTGTGTGGCTTTGACACGTGCATTTCTGCATCGCCTCAGTGCCTCCATCTGGTTCAACGTTCCAATGGGTACATTACAGTATATTTTCTATATCCAGCTCACAGTCAGTCATCATAGGCCTAATTAAAGACTGCCAAAATTGTAGCTAATCCACAAATCAAGCCAACAGTGACTTCTAGAGCAGCGTTGTCGTCTTTAGACTTAGTTGTGTATTGGTGTTTAGGTTGTAGTTGAATTACAAGACAAAAGTTTGTTTGCTGTCAGTGATATTTTAATTGTGGCTTGAGGACCATTTTAGTTTGCATATTACAACAGCACTGTTGACCCACCTAAGGCATGTTCTGCAGCTGCTGAGCTTTGTTCTTTTGTTTGCTGTGATTAACACATTTAATGTAGACTGTGTAACAGATCAAGATGTACTCATTTATTTTTTTGTGCTCATTTGTCATATTTGTTTCCGTCC
>OOFE01023259.1:0-25874 GCA_900323365.1 Monocentris japonica | reverse complement strand
TAGTTTATCATTTTTTCTTTAATGTTGTCATTTTAATTCTATAGAAGTTTACTCTATAAATAAATTCAGCTTTTCAAATCTCTCCAAGCTCATTTAAATCTCATGAGCAGGTTTACAAGATAAGATGAAATGACATAACACAACATGACATAACATGACATAACATAACATAACATAACATGACATGACATAACATGACATGACATAACATAACATGACATAACATGACATAACATCATACATAACATGACATGACATGACATAACATGACATAACATAACATGACATAACATAACATAACATAACATGATATAACATGACATGACATAACATGACATGACATAACACAACATAGCATAACATAACATAACATAACATAACATGACATAACATAACATAACATAACATGATATAACATAATATGACATGACATAACATGACATGACATAACATAACATAACATAACATAACAAGACATGACATGACATAACAATATAACATGAAACGTTAATGAAAATAGTAACAGCAGGATGCAGGAAACATAAAATGTCAAAATAAATGAGAATATGTGGGTCATGTAGACAGAGCCTACAGTCAGCCCTTGTATCAAGAGATGTCAATTAATGTGAGACTGAAAACATGTTGACATTTTAAAAATACCAAAATGAGCTATTAAAAGCAGTTTTTCAAAAATTCTCTTGCTGTGACGTTATGCCCTCAGTCCATCCCGGTCAGATTGCCGTCGCTGCCCTCAGAACATGACACATAATGCTATTTATTCCTTTCAAGAAGTACATTTTCAGTGAGAGATTTGGGCGTTTTAAGAAGACTCCAAAAAGGACTTTATTGTGCTATTACCACCATATTCAGAACCTGGTCTGAGTCTTCTAGGACGTGTTATGGATCTACATCCTCCTTGTGGTGTGAAGTGTACTCTCATGCACAAATCAATCATCTCAGAGTGACGTTACACACTTGATAGATGGCACATCTGTGTCCCGCCTCTCTCTCTCCCATGGCTTTCTCTTTCCTGTATCTAAATGTAGCTCCGTCTTGCTGAGGAAGTCTTCGACCCAAAATACATCATTTCACTGTTTTGCACCTGAGAATTTAACGTCATTGATTAAACTGACCTAGCTATGCCGTACTTCCACTTCAGTTTTATTGTGCTGGATATTTGCTGCAAGCACATCTTGTTTCACCGCTGCCACTCTGTGGTCAGATGGAAGGAGGCTACTGGGCTTTGCATTGTTGAAGGGGAATTTGGAGTTTAGAGTTAGAATATGGAGGATACAAGATGCAGTCCATTTCAATCTGCAGAACATTTCAAAGGCAAAAGGATTTCCTGTTCCGTTGCTGTAGGTTAGTCCGTTGCTGCACAGTTAGTCTGCTGGCTTGTTTGCTACTTATAGGGTTTCTTTTACTGCTGAAACACTTGCTATAAGCCCGGTGTCCTGCCAGTTGATGGCGCTGTTCGTTTACAATTACCCATTGAAAAGGCAGTAGGATGATCAGGTTTCTGTTGCAGTCCCAGTTTGTAATTGCAGTATAGCGCCTCATGTTGAAACGCTGTCACCCCACACTGAGTGATGTTTTGTATTGAAGACATTTTTTCATCATTCTGAAATATATCTTCTGAGCTTCTTATACAAGGACAGACAGCAGGAAGTGGTGCACCCCAAAGGAAGTGGTGCACCCCAAAGTTTTTAGGGGGTCCTGCCTCAAATTCACACAAATATACTCATATGTAGAACAATCCAGGAAGGTATTGAATGATAATAATAACAATAATAATAATAATAATAATAATAATAATAATGAAAAACAAACTTTATAATTGTCTAACTTAAAATAGTAATAATAAAAAATAATAAAAATAATAAATTAAGAATAAGAATAGTAACTTTATATTAAATGTATAATTAAGCATTTATTAAAACTTTTGGAATTACATTTTAAATTTTACTTTTAGAAGAATGTATATAAAATGTATACCTATTGAAACAGGCAGTAGATAATAAAGCCATGGGTAAATCCTCACGTTTGTAGTGTCTGTTCCATACGAGGTCTTGCCTGCCTGGTGGTACCAACTACTTGTGGGAGGAGGCAACAACATGGGATAAGTTTAATTTAAGATTGCCAGCGATGGGTTAAGAAAGTTCCAAAACGCTTCGATTCAAACCATAATTCATAATGTAGATAGATACTTTAATGAAATTCTGCAACCCCAGAATTTCCCCCCGGAGATCAATAAAGTATTTATCTATCAATAAAGTATCTATCTACATTTCAGAGTATACCCAAAATGTAGATGGCCAAATAACATATCGTATCGTCACTTTAATGCTGCCTGACATAAGAATATTGTCAAAACCCATTTATAGGTAATGTAAATCCACATATTAATACAGTGAAGTGAAGAAATGACATCATCCTGAGCTTTATAAAACACCGTGGGCAGCTAAACATCGAAATGAAGACTATTCTTGACCAACATGAAATTTTGCAAAAGCATCCCTCATATGAAGAGTGGTCTCGACACCAAAACAAGTCGTCCATTACTTCGTTCAGGGATGATCGTTGATTCAGCGACGTTTTAAGCGCTCGATTCCGTGTTTGTGGTTATCAATCGATAAGCCTGATTTATGTTTCAACAAGTGTTCAGCTTCTTCACGTGACGCTCCCCGCTTCACGCTCGTGCTGGTGGTGGTCCAGCTGTAGCAGGGTCTGCCGTCGATGATCAACGAGCAAACAGGAGATTAAAGCCGGTCACTATCGACCTTTGGGCCCGGAGTAATTTCCCTGACCAAGAAATGTTTCTAACTTGATTGTCAGCCAGAAAGACATTACCTGAATATCTGGGTCCACCAGCAAAGGGGAAAAACCTCAGTGACGAATGTGAGTCATTACAACAACTCTAATAACAACTCTCTCCCACAATTCATTATCCAGCAAGTCGAATTACTTTCCAGGCTTGTTGGAGAGTGACTTTTGTTTTTACCACAGTTAGGTGTCGCTGAGGGGGGATGGATGATGCCTGCGGACCAGTGAACGTATCCCAGCGAAAGTGAAAGCCTCTATCGCCCCTTATAGCCCTATGAGATGTTTAGTGGTGGGTGAACCATGTGACCAAATCACCTGTTTTGACTCTTTGAGGCGTATTAGATTCATTCACTAACACAGGTGTCACAGCATCGTACTGTCGATAGCGTTGTTTGTACAAGGACAGATTGAGCTGCATGTCAAAAGCAGCTGCCTGTTGCACAGTATTTATCGAATACATGTGTATGTGTCTCTTCTACTGTGTATTTCATGTTTTGCTCTGTTCCTTTGCACTTGACAAATTACATGAGTTTGATAACGAGGACGAAAAAGCATGGCTCGAACACTGTAGAGGCGAGAGGTGCTGATCATCAGAGTGATGATGACGATGACGGCTGATGAAGGCAGCCAAGCCGCAACACGTTGGTGCGTTTTTTGAACTTCACTCTGCGTCAGCCAAAATAATGATTAACTAATAATTAATTTTCTAAGAAGAGAGAAAGTCGTGGAATTTGTTGAATTTATGTTTCTCTAAATGGTTTTGATGTCACCATACCTGTTCATTTACAGGTTGGTACCCATGCAGTGAGAGGGTGAAGTGCCCTTGGCCTAGGGGCACTTCAGCAGTACCAGAGACTACCAACACCAGGGATCAAACCAGGAACCCGTCCCCTGCTCGCTGACCTGCCAACCTGCCACCCCACCTCCCAACCCTCACTGAGGTAACATGATGGTGAATACATGAAACCTCTCAGGCTCATCAAAGCCAGTACAGATACCAGAGAGGAATTTAGGAATGGAAGCGAGCTAAAAGCATCCGTAGAAAAATGAACCGGCAAATAACTGTGTGTTATCCCGAGTGTTTTCATTACCAGCATTCAGAAATTAGTGTCAGCACATTTGACCTGTGTCCTCAACTGAGATTAGAATAGCAGCTGCGTAATGGCATTTTTATCACTTCAATTCCAGTGTCATTTGGAGTCTAGGCTGGGAAAAGTGTATACTATGTCTCATCGGTTGGCAATTGCAGGAAAAAGCTGACTGCAAGAGTCGTAAAAGGTTTGACATTTGACATTTCAGTAATTAAACTTTCTCTAACTGGCGATGAGAGAATTCTGCTGTGTATCACGCAGGATGTAGACTGCAAACATTTATTCCTCCACTCTAACTCTTCTACTGTCATGAAGATTATACAAAATATTATCCATGTGAATGTCAGGAGCTGTGGTGAATTTGATCAGATCCCTGCTTCCAGCAACCACGCTCAGATACAGCAATAGTAGTGTGTTCATCATGCCCTGTCAGGCAGTGTTGCCCGCCAACACTGCCGAAGTGCCCTTGAGCAAGGCACCTAACCCCCAACTGCTCCAGGCGCGCTGTCCAGTAGCTGACGCCTGTGCTGTCCTCTGACCGGAAAAGTGCATGTGTGTGGGGTGATGTGTGTATATCTAGTCAGAGGTGTGCAAAGAAACAAATTCACTGCATGCATACGTGTGTTAGTGCCAAATAAAGTTGATTCATCTTTCTAGAATGGGTTGTGTTACTGCTTTTGGGAACTGATGAGTTATGACTTACGTCTAAGCTCCTAGGACTATATGAACCTCAATTTCTGCTCGACCTGTCTGACCTCTCACAGCGTGGGAGTCATGATGCTGGACTGGGAGTTGAGTTGGGCAGGGTGTTGTCAATCAAAACACATTTCACAAATTTTTGTGAAATGAGCAGAAACTCTGAAATGCAGATTATGTGGCGTGGACAGGGATGAAATCCTGTTCCTTTCTAGTCGTGTCTCCTCCACCTAATCCTCTCCTGGTGGGGGAACGTTCTCCTCTCACTTGTCATGCACGGTGCACGTTGTTTGCATTTTAAGACATCGTGCTCATTTCGCAAAATGTCATAACCAGGCTGGGTAAATCTTCTTCCCAGACATTTGTCCTTTTTGAGGTTGCTTTACTGGCATCCTCAAGCTGTTCCCCAGAAGCCGATAGTTTGCTGCTTCTCTTCCAACAGGTCTCTGGCATCTCGGAAGGGATTTCTGAAGAACTTGGCCCTCTCTTACTCTTTCCTTCTGCGTCTTCAGATGCATTCTTCTTTTTGGGGTTCAGATGCCTTCCTCAACGTTCGTGGACCAGCTGCTGCATTTCCTTCTCCCTCGTTCCCATGCCTCGTGGAGCAACCTTCTAGTTTGAAACTTCTCCAAACCTGCCTCCGAACTCTTTGTACAGGATCTCCCCAAACGGGTGAGCTTGGTCTCTACACGTCCTTGTAGGGATCTCTTCAGGATGGCACATTGCTCCCAGTCAAAGCTCCTCTATGCCTCCTTCTCATTTGTCTTTGGCCACTTGATCTTGTTTCTTCTCTTTGGCTCTTCCTGGTTGCTGTGCTGGGATGTTTCCTCACGGTTTGGATTGTTCTCCTGCTCTACACTCTTCCTGCCTTCAACAACATTCGTCAACTTTCGTCTAACCCTCTCTATGTCTGTCACCGTCTAACAAGCACATCAGCAATTCCAAAGGGTCCTGTCTTCATGAGTCATTGTCTTTCAGTCAGTAAATTGTCTCTGTGACCTTTAAGACCCCCGAGTGCCTCCGTGACAATGATAACTCCATTTCTGATATACTCTAAACACCCAGAAGTTTGGTGTCTGTATTTTGGACCATATTTAGTAGCAGGTACTGAACTTGTACAGACCAATTTTCACTAATGTTCCTGCATCATACAGGTATACATGTTGTCCCGATTACCCCACAGAAATAGTTTGGATTCTAGTGTCAAAAGTGACTTTTGACTTGTGCCAACACAAGTTTCTTGTTATGTGAAGAAAAATGACTCAAAGTGACTCATCAAATTCAACACGTGGAGGCATCTCTGTAGGAAATGGTTGAAAATCACAATCCCTCTTCCAAAAATCTCTTCTAACAAGCCTACCTCCAGCATTTTTAGAGAAGAGAACATCTGAGCTTTACAAAATAATAAAATAAAGATTGATAAAGGCATTCAATAAGTACAGCATTTTCTTTGTGGCAACACATTTTGTAGCCTGTTCCTTTCTTCCACGTGACCTCCCTTGTCACTTTGAGTTGCCACATTACGGCGGTGAAAAGCCTGGAATAGTACAGACATTATCGATTCTTTTTTTGTTGCCCATCTTGAGAGGCTACCACTGACTTTCCATCTACCACTGACAATGACAGAAACTTTAAATTGAAATTGATTCAACTCCCAGGTGCATCTAAAACATTTTAGAGATTTCATTTTTAATCTGTTTGTTATGTAACGTGGCAATAATGTGGCCTTTTTTTTCTAAAAACTCATTTGTGCAGGTAGTAAATAATCCTAAATCAGAGTGAACTGCTGATTGGACTGGAAATGGACACCACGTCCTTTGCAAACACTGTGACTGGCCATGCTGGACATGAACCTTGATAATGGAAGACAAACACATGACAGAAACAGAAAATGTGTCAGTTGAACCTTTATGATACAGCTTGTGTGTTCCTGTATGTGCGTGTGTTTGTGTGTGTATTTGTGCATGTGACTGTGTATGTGTGTTTGTGGGCGTTTGTGAGTTCACACATGCAGAGAGCGGGCAGCGATGAGGGAAATTCGTATCGCTGATGCAAAAAATGTCACCGTAACGATTTCTCTGCACTGCAATTACAGAAATGAATGTGCATTATTTAAGAGCAAATATACGCTGTGTAGGCAGACGGAAGCAGAACGGGCCCAAACTCACAACCCTTAATTACCTCACAGTGACGCACAAGAGCGCCGCAGAAGGATGCTGGGCTGACAGACCCAACTTGTCCAAGTGTATGTTATTTACCGATCCAATGAACTCAGCGCTTCTCTTTTTGTCCTGAAAGTTCAGAAGGAAAGGCTCAGAGTAACGCATCACTTCCTCATGAAGACTTTATTATTCAGCGCAATGCCATTATTTATGTCTATTACAATTCCCGAAAGGTGAGATATTATTCCCAGTGAGGGAAGTTCAAAGCTACTTTGTTTTAACACGGTTGACGAGTTCTGCAACATGACAGACGCAGTTTAAAACTGACTTGATCAACCCATGCATGAAATATTTCAAAGGCTTGTGTTTGCCTCCACTGGGCAGCCTTTAAGGAGCTTAGTGTTTAATGGTGGGAACTGACAGGTCTTTGCATTAATCATGTCCTCCGCCCACACAAGTTTGAAACAGAGCCTTTTCCTCCCCTGCATTATCCATTAGTGCTAAAGATGCAGATAATGTCAAACATGCCAAGAGATTATCAGGAGGGCGGTCGTAGAGAAAGAAAAAAAAAACCTATGACAGGTCAAGTGAAGAGATTCATTCTGACATGAGTAAATCACCAGCAGCTTGAGCACATGAATTGCGCCAGGAGGATTTGAGCAAAGCTGGTTAAGAGATAAAAGGAAGTGTTGCAAAAAAGAGGTGAGAATATTGGTTGGGGCATGCTATGCAATCTAAAATTATCCAATTTTGTTTTAGGGTAACCTGTACTTGTACTTGGACGCTGAAGAACCGATGTATTAGGTTACACAGATTCATGTTCTTTCCATTCCCCAAGTCTAAATTGGCAGCCTGTCTTACAATCCACGGCCACTAATAGAGAAAATCAAGGGAATCAGCAGGTTGTCACAACTGAGAGGTCAGTCTGTGAGTCAGTCGGTCAATCATGACCCTGGTGTGAGTAGAGTAGCTGCATCCTGCTGCTTCAAACACAACCTGTCAAACCTGGACAAGTTTGTGACTTGTCACAAACTGTGAGCCTCCCCTAGGATGCAATGACTCAGCTGCAATCACCATCAACCTGCCCTTGGAAACTAGAAGAGTGGCAAGATGTATTCCTCCAGACCAGCTCTGATACATAACGTGAACAACCTGATGAATTCTGCTATTTCTCTGCAAGGCAGTTTACTTGAGACACTTGTTTCAATCACACTTTTCTAGAGGAAAAGTGCCAGCTAAGTGAGGTTGATTAACAAACTAGGGCTGAGAAAAAGGGAAGATCCCGTGAAAAGCGCTAGAAAGGCCAGTTACACCGATGACTCATTCAGTCGTATGAAATTAGAAGGGACAGCCACTGGTGGAGTCAAACGACAGAGAGAGGCTTTGTGCTTGTAAATCCTCACTCACATTCATCAGCATTGCTAGTAATGGTTCCCCTTAATTCATAGAAATGACCTGTGTGACTAGATATACAGCAGTTAGCTATGAGTCACCAGTGGGATTAACACCGATGATGCTCGCACTCCATCTGATGACCGATCGAAATGGGCTATTGGAGAGACAGAGGTGTGTGTGTGTGTGTGTGTGTGTGTATCAGAGAGAGAGAGGGAGATAGAATCGATCTGACGTTACCCTCTTATGTCACCTTTTCTGGAAGGGAAAGTTTCTTTGCTAACAAGGCAGCTTAGTGAGTTGTATTGCTGTGTGTAATTAAGGCCCCCTCTGTCCTTTCTATTGGAGATTCTCTCTCTCTCTCTCTCTCTCTCTTTCACTCTCTCTCTCTCTCTCTGTCCTTCTCTTACATAAACTCCTGATGTACCCAAAGCGTCACAGCGCATCTCAAAGTGCTTTCGGGGATAAAAAAAACAGAGGTAGAAAAGGAAAAGGGCTCTCTTGATAACCAGGATCTCTTCATTCACAGAGTAACAGAGTGACAGAGCAGCGACTACATGACATCCTTAAAGTAGCAATCACTCAAGCGTTGGACCATGAGCTTTTCTGTCCCTCCCATCAGAACAAGTCACTGTTGTCGTGAGAAAACCTCGTCACTCCGGTGTTGCTGATTTTCATGTTTTCACTTCAGTTGAATGTTGACATGCTCCTCTATAGGTTGAGACAATTCTACCATCCTCAGGCTCGGAAAACCATTTCAAACCCTTTTGGATAAACTCAAAATTGCATGGTGGTCAAGCTGAAAACGAGGCTGCTTTTCTTAGCTCCTGAAAAGTGGAAATTTCGGTGATGCGAGGTTTTCACCCGGCAGCGACGAAGAGAGAGAGTTGGGACGCCCCAAGGGAGAAGGGAGGAAAATAGACCACATTAAAGGAGGAGATAAAGAGAACTGATCTCCCCCTTCTATCTCACATGGGAAAGACGCTCACAGTCTCCTACACAGATACAGACACATGGATTCACCTATGAAAACACACAACACACACACACACACACACACACACACTGCTTGATTAGATACTTCAGGAACTAATGACTTGCTGATATTGGAAACCAAGAGCTTATTAGAATCAGTGTCACTCAATTCACCAAATGTACAGAAGTTACGATGCCTTCAAGTGCTGTTGGAAATACCCTAATTGCGAGTAGAGTAGATAGATAGATAGACTTTTATTGTCGTTCAAAAATACACCATTCAGTGCACATCTGAACAAAATTTCGTTGCTACAGGCTCAAATAATAGTGCAAATAGTACACATGAACGTGTGGGATATAGGGACCAGTGAGGTGGAGGAGTATGAAGAAATGCATGAAATAGCCTAAAAAATCAATCAATAAATAAATTGATTGGCCAAATGTGGGCGCTATATAATTAAAGATAAAAACTATAATGTGTTTTTGTATGATGCTGGTATCATAGTTACAGGAGACACACCGGGTACCGTAATTGCAGTAACAATTACAGAGAAACGATTACGTCTATGTAGGGTATGTCTGCAGGCTTCACATTTTAGGAATGAAGTCTTTGAGTGTAACAGCACATTGGAGGATTGTTCAGCGTTGGCAGGGGTTTGCAATCTCCAGATGCCTTCTAGTTTTAGAGTGACGAGACGGTCGTCCTGGGGTTACGAGCTATACCTAACAAGATGACTGTGGGTTGGCAGCTCTCTCTCCAATGAGCTTGTTACCCTTTAAAATGGTAACCCTGTTAACCCTAACACTGGAAACAGTCCCACCAATAGGCAACAAGGTGAGACAAAGAGTCAAACATTTTCAAAAGTAAAAACGATGTCCTTGTGTGATTAAAACTCAAAGCTGAGGCAACTCCTTGGCCACTGTTGCCCAAAATGATACCCATTACAAACCTCTGATTCATTCTATTTGTTGGTTGTTTTCCATTTGATTGTTTTGTATAAAAGGAGTGCTTGTCTTGTAAAGCCCGATGACGGCTTTCACCCAAACACGTTGGTTTTCATTAATAAATGCTTCTTTTTGTTAAGGATCTTTATCCTTCTTAGCACCTTGGTGTCCATAGTGATGTAGCACCAGAGTTGCATCATTTATAAACCTTAACAAAACAATTATGACTGTAATACTTGAAATGTATCATGAAAGTATCTTTCACTTGTGTATCTTCTTCCCTTCTCAGGATCTTCATAAATGCAGAGTAACAGGTCCTGAATGTCGCCTCGGGGCTTGATGTTGCGTCCACGACCTAACACGTGTGTGCTGTTGGCTGTGAACGGTGAGTTATGACCCCCGCCATAGCTACAGGTAGAGATAACAGTAAAACTCTCCAAGTGCACTTCCTGATAGAAAACTTCTGCATCAGGTTTTTAGAAAATCCAACAAATATTGGTTCAGCTATATGAGCTCATGGAATAAACATTTGCTTTAGCTTTTCACTGTCTGTGGCTGCAAGATTAGTTTTTCTGTGGACATCTGAACCCTCTTATTTCTATCTTCTTTCTTCTTTCATGTTTTTTTGGTGAGACTTGTTAGAATTCACAAAAGGCGCAAATCTCCAGATAATTATATTTTAGACTGGATTTTCCACCAAAGGGATATTTTTCCTTGTGGTACCCAGATCGTTCCTTGGCCCGACTACCATGCCAGATCGATGTCATGCATTAGGGGTTACCACTTTTGTTAATTTCTTTGTCTTCTCCAATTTGTAATTCTGACGCTTGCATGGAGATTAGGAGAACACCAAACCTGCATCCCAGATTGTTTCATCTTCAGCTGGATCTGTGATGCCACTTCTGAACTTCATTTATTCTATTAAATGGTCGTTTTTCGATTGAGCCGTGTTACCCGTTCCCTTTCACATGGCATGAAAAACACATGAGGGCATTCTTGCATGCAGTGTACTGAAACTAAACAAGTCGGAGCTAAATTTAGAACAGGGTACTGGGTCTTGAAAGACTGTGAGCCAATGACAAATAACCAACGAGGAATATGGCTGCAAACATAATGAATGAAATGTTAAAATGGTGTCTAAGTCATTAAAAGTGGGGAGAGAGAAATGAGTCATGCAGCCTGCAGCACAAATTAAAGCTTCCTGGTCTTCCATTCGTCTCTGCAACACTGAAGTCAGGGATCAAAGCCACTTGTCAAAGCGTTATTTTAGCCAGCGCTGAACCAGGATAACTAGACGCTACTGCCTCAAGCACACGATTAAGAATACAATATGTACTGCAGCTACACTCATTTCCCCATCCAGATTGTGTCAAGATTCATCCTCAGCAGTGTGACAGTGGACTCAGCGGTTATTTTAGGTAAGGAGCCTATTGGGATCGGGGCTGGAGCATCCTAAAGACTTTCATAATATGAGTGATTGATGATAGATGGAGAGCAAGGTGACAACATTCCTTTGTTTCCATTGTTGTATAGACTGTGGTATCAAATTCAATCAGTAATTCAACAAAATTCAATTATCAGGCAATACATAACAAACATAATTTATATGAATCTAAATATTGTCTGTTATTCAACACAAACTTCAGCAGAGTGAACTGAAGACCTGAAATACACTAAATCCACACAGTGCAATCAGCGATCAGGAGCAATCATCCCCAAATGAATCAATAATGCAAAGGAACAATAATCAAAAACACTGATTAACCAACTACTCACTGTGGAGGCATCCCGTTAAACTGGACAACAATCAACACAGGAAAGCTCCTCGGGACAAACTGGTCGAAGAGAAAAGAACGGAGACTGGACTTGTCGGTCCAGAGTTCATACAGGGTCATGGGACTGAGATTTAAAATGATATTATGTTGTTGATGGGGGTGCAGATTGTTTTTAGTGGCTTAAAAACACAGGATGAAAGAGCAAGATCACACTTTAATCTTACAGCAACCTCTTTGGTTTCACTTGATAACGGGAGGACAGTATCAGCTGTTTGCCTGTCAGTACTCCTGTCATCCGGCCAGCTCAACATCATTAGAGCATCAATGCATTTTGATCTTTGTGTTTCATACCTTTACAGAAAAGGCCCATGTGAAATAACAGATGTGAATTCAAAGCACATGTGCTTTTTGGACACATGTTGGTTTTCACATGTGAACAATATTTTATCTGAAATCCCAAATTTTAGAATAACCTGTCACATGTGGTTTCAGATTACAACATGTGAAAAAATAAGGCCTTTATACCCAGAGCAGGTGATACTGGAGTATATACACTGAAAATGAAACAACTTTTAAAATGTACTGATTTCTTCTTAACATTTTTAATGCATGTCCTGATGATTGCTCCCATCCCTACCAAAACCCAATCCAAGCAGTTCATCTTCCATCTCATCTTGGATAATAGTTTTTATTGGACATAAGAACTATAGGATACTTGATAAACTACCAGACAAGTTACCTTATTGACCAGTGTGGTAACGAGATGGTGCATTACAGTAACGATTATTTTCTCTAGATCGAGTTGTCTAACGATTTGTTTTGTCAATTCCAGTAATAGTATTACAGCTGCCCATGAAAAACTAAGTCATTGTAGTGTCACTCCCTCTGAATCAGACTGAAGTTGAAGTATCCAACAACTATCTACACCCCCATCCAGAGACAGGCTCGCCTTCTTCATCTAAATTGAAACCAGTGTAGCTGAGAAATGCTGACTTTCTCTGAGTGGGAGTATCCTCACTACTTTGATTTTATTGAGCAAAAGGATGACAGCAACATTGGACATGAACGCTGTCTGGTGTAACGGGAAAGTAACGTAATGAGTAGTGTAACAAATTACTCCTCTCAGGGTAAAAACAATCCACTGACGTCATTCCTTTTGAAATGTGCAACAAATGACGAGTAATTCGTTACTTTCTCCAGTAATGAGCCCGACACTGTTGTTGTTGTTGTTGTTGACTTTGGAGGTAGATTTTTGCCCAGCAACTTTTACGCAATGACTCACCCACGGCATCTCTCTTACGCATGAACAAAAAAATCAAAGGATAAGGTGGAGCAAGCAGGCACCGACATGGGAAGAGTCAGATAAAAAGGTGTTTGTGGTGGAGGACTCAGTATTTGAGTCGGGCTTCAAGGGTATAGGGCCACATCCTGCTGCGCATCGGACCATGGAGAGCTCCAGGCTGCGGACCAGAGCGCTCATCTGCGTCCTGTTGCTGTCCGTCGTTGTTGTTGGAGCCGAAATTTATGAGTCGGAGTCCGGAGAGGAGCTGAACCCCAGAGCACTGCGGGACTTCTACCCCAAAGGTCCAAACCTGACCAGTGAAAAGCAACTGGTAAGCTGATCTCCACACCTACACACCCAGTCCGTGATCGGTCGACGTGATATAGCCTTTGCAATTTGGGAAAGGACTTAAAAACGAGTTTTATCATTTTATGAAACCAAATTGTAACTTCTTCTTTTTTACTGCGTGCATCGTCTGTATCTTACATATGCTCAGGGATGTAGAATGAAAATATGTGTGAACAAGGACCTCCAGTCATAAGGAAAAGCATTATCAACAAAATCAGTTGTATTTTCAGACTTACACCAGTCTGACCAACCTACTATGATGTATATTATTACTTTATCTCATAGACTGCTTATTCCTATCATCTGAATCTCACATGTCCATTATCGATATTACGTAATGATACATATTTGCTGCTTGCATCTTCTATATTCCGACAGCTTGGAGCGCTCCAGGAAGTTCTTGAAAAGCTGCAGGCTAAACGACTGCCGTTATGGGAAAAGAAATTCGGCCAAGTTCCTACGGTACATAATAACTCTTACTAACCTAACCAGATTTATCTGAACCACTCCCAAAAAATGTTTTATCCCCAAAAAGTTAACATGCATCTACTTTTTCACAGAGCAAACGCTGGTCTATGTATATGGTGTGTATGTGATGATGTATCGTAGATAAAGTAATCAACCCTTCTGGCATTTTGCGTCCCTCAGTGCGACGTCGGGGAGCAGTGCGCGGTGAGAAAAGGCGCTCGGATTGGGAAGATGTGCGACTGTCCCCGAGGATCTTTCTGCAACTTTTTCCTGCTTAAATGTTTATGAGCTTCATCTGATGTGAATGTACGAGGTCTGATATGAAAAGCTGTTACACGATTCATGTGTAATTTATTACATTCGTATTTTTTATGATGCAGTTGGACACCAGGATGCTTTTTGAATGACTGCCCATCCGTACGAAAAATACCTATATGTGTTCCTATGATATGTTTTAGAGGGATGCTGTAGAAATATCACAGGAAAACTATATGTCCCTAATATTATAGGAGGTAAAATACCAAGAATGATAAGGTTCATATAAACTCAGTATTAGTACCACAGACTCACTATAAGTCTATGTATGGATATTCTAGTAATATTAGCCTATAGTGATACCACAGGAGCTAAAAAAAATACCTTTAAGCACGATAAGTTATTATAGACTTATCTGAGTCTCTATGTGGGAATATTATGGTGATGTTTCGTTAGGTCAAATCCAAAAATGTCTTTCGAAGTTGAAATATTGTTTTAAATGATTGTTTGTGTATGACTCATAATAAACAGTGTCACATGTTGTTTTGTAAAGCAGTGGCGTGGCGGCATTTCTTAAAAAAAAAAACACACGCACCAAATTAGTCCAAATATATTCCTCAAGCATAAAATCCACAGGTTTCATAAAGGTCGCTGCATTTGAAATGGGTTATACAACACAAATGTTTCACTGTTGATTTGAGCCTTTTTTACTTTGAACTCAGTCAATACTTCTGAACAAATCTCTTCTGAAGACACTCTCTGTGACGTCACACCTCCCGGGGGGTCAGGCTGCTCCATTGTCAAGAATAAGCTGCTTTGTTTTGCACAGCAACTTATTTCCATTATAGTGGATCAACTCCAGGCTTTCCATTGTGACATCATGTGCATTGGAGTAACCCACTGCGTGTGAATTCAGATTTAGAGTCCACCTATAGAATCCTTGTTATCTAAAACTGCACATATGAAAAGAAAGTCTTGCAAAACTCATAATGCAAACCAACTCATCTTTCATCTTTAACTCAATGTACAGTATATAGTTTGTTTGCCAATTTCGACTTACAATTCCAAGTGAGTTGAAGGAACAAGTCACCAAGCGTTCACAAAACCGATCATGTAACAGTTGAATGTGAAACATCGTTAGCGCTGCATTTGAGTTAACCCTCCAGAAACCCTTCCTTCTTCCTGTTTGAATAACGTCACAGGACAGAGACTAAGGCAAGCATGGGGCCCCCTTAGTCCCAACCTTAACTCTTTTCAACCCATCCTTTCTATACGTTACCTTCAAGCTGGGGCTGAGCAAAGTCTACATGTAAGGCTTGGAGGCAGTGGTAATACTGCTAGCAACAAACACTAACACCAATGGGACACATGAACAACTGACACTAAAACCCTCCTTACTAGTGAAAGAGTAAGTAACACTGGAGCAGTCGATGGATTAGAGGATTAAACTGGTAAACCTTTGTCAACATGACCAGACATTTGCTGGTTGAACTTGTTGTCTTGAGTTCACTCAGGGAGCTTTACTACATTAGAACAACTTTGACCAAACTATTGAGTACTATTTCTGTCAACTTTAATATTTTTGCAGCGCAGGTAGCATCATCATATTCCACACCACTGTGCCATCTCTCTCTCTCTCTCTTCATGCCATCCTTCATCTCGGCTACCTGCCAACAGTCATCAATAATGCAGAAAAGACAAGTACAAAATGTCCACTTAGTCCATTTAGGCTTGGCTGTGTGTGTGTTACCATTTGGGAAGTCAGCATGAACCTGAAACCATAGAGACACGTGGACAGATTGTCCTGTCAATCAAACTGACCGCACACTTTCCTGTCCTGTCATTTCCTGTGATGTGTTCTATTAATATTTAACCTGCAGGTAGAGGGCCATTTTCATGAAGGATGTTTACTTGTCAGCTTCTACCGGAGGAACACAGCGTTTCACCAGACAACTCATAGACAATCACTTGTTAAAGTAACTATCCAGAGAGATTCTGTCTGAACAGCCTGTTAAAATACGTGTTGGTGTTATAGTGTTACCCACCTAAGGCTTTTTTAAAACATTACAAACATTAGATTAACTATAACTGATGTTACTGGCAAAACATTTCACAGCATTTACTCATCTGGCAGAGGATGATTGAGACAGATAGTGAGATGGAGATGAAAACAGATGTAGATTGTTGCTACATGAAAACAACAGCATTGGGAATATACAGTAAAATGTATTAATCCAAGACAAGGCTTAAAGCAGTGAGCTGGATTTGTCAGGTTATGCAGGACATATTGCTGTTGTCCTGAGAAAACCCTTGACAAGCCACTCTTGTTGATTGTCAGTTGAAGGATTTCTGTTCCTCTATGGGTTGAGAAACTTCCACAACCGTTGGTCTTATGAAACCTTTTGAAAACAACACCACTGGATAAACTCAAAAATGCACCTTGGTCAAGTTGAAACCAAGCCTCTTTCTCTTCGTTCCTGAAAAGTTGACATATTGGGGATAAAAGCTTTTCCCTAGACAACCATATGTATATGTAACATATATGTGTGTGTGTGTGTGTGTGTGTGTATATGTAAACCTCAAATAATGTGATGATTGTTTCTGTTAATGATGTTATGATCGCTGTTCATGGACGAGGAAAAATAGTGTGTGGATCCTCCTGAATACCCTGGGGGGGTCGTACTAATCACCACAAAGTACCACAAAGTACCACAAAGAACCACAAAATACCACAAAGAACCTCAAAGAACCACAAAGTATCAGTATGGTGATATTCTTTGTGGCTTTGTGGTGATTAGTAGAAACCCTCCGTGGTGGTTGTAGCTCAGGTCCAGCACACACACACACACACACACACACACACACACACACACAGTGACAGTTGACATGAAGAAGTATCTTTCCCTTTACACAGGTGTGAAACAGGACAGACTGATTACACAACAGCCAACTAGCAATGAAGTTTTCAGTGGAAATTTTATGATATTATCCACACAATGAAAAAATACCACAGTAAATTTAATCATATATTGAGGGCAACTAGGGCGCGGTACTTCAATAGTGAATAACCAAAGGCCACACATACACACACACACACACGGCAAACACTGCTACCCTCTAGTGGAAGAACAGCAGCACCTGCATGTTTGTTTGTCAGCAGATAGTGCCTGCAGGTCCAGCCTACAGCGTGGACTCTGATCCAAACAGAGCAGCTTCACTCCTGAACCCTGCATGTCAGTGTTAGTCAGCTCCAGCTTTTTTGTGGGATTTTGAGGTGAGAATGTGAGACCAGCGTTACTCAGCAGCTGAGAGGTCGCAGACGCTCAGCTTGGTTAAAAGTAGAATGAATCATACTGTGAGCTCCGTGGATATTTGGCCGATGACATATTGTTGGTTGTGTGGTTATGGTGCGTTACCATCCTCCTCTCTGTCTAGATGTTGATGTCCTGTGCGTCATAATCCAGGGTGAGCATTCATACAGAAGCCTAAATCAGATGTCAAAAGAAATGACGTCCTAGCTCACAGATGGTGACTACAGAGGTACGAGGGTGAAGTGCAGACTGCCAACTTTCATTTGAACGCAACGCCCCATTTCAGGTTCCCACTTTTTGAAATAGTCATTCACTAACTGAGCACACCTTAGGTAGCAGTTTACTTCTGAGAGGTTGGAATCAGCCACGTTACATCATACTGTCCAGCGCTTGGGCTCCGATTGGCTTTGCTAATGAAGTGACTGACATCAAAAGAACCTGGGGCGTAATCATGTGAACGCACAGTCTGAGTTGATGAGGCCAAAGGGATCCCGCTGGTTACCGAGCTAACACCTTGGTAACCGTGTGTAATGAGCAACTGAGTGTATTGAACTTGGACTACCACTACTGAGCAGCAATACGTGACATTATAGTGACGAGAATAAAGAAGCTCAACACATAGATTTCAATTTTTATTTGAATTTTTGTAGACCTGTTGTTGGCAGGTCACCAAAAACGACCTCCTCTGTCCATTAATAGCCGTTAGTAACATGATCTCCCAGGCTGCGATACAAAATCTTGTACAGTTACGATTATCAAAACCAATAAAATTTGCCTTCTGCAGGTAGAAACCACGTTAAATTATGTTTATTTAAAAAAATATATAGAAACAGGACCACTGATGTACACATACAGTGATATGGAACAGTGTGGACAGAAGTTTTCATTCAATTCAGATTGGAAAGAAATACACACCACAGCAGCATTTCCCCTCAATAACACCCCAACGTTTTCGACAGTGTGGAACTCAGTGGTTTTAATCAGTGAAGTTACATACTAAAACAAAAGCAGTAGCCTATAGTACTGGTCTATGATGGCTAATTGGCAATGGATTCAAGAACACAAAAGTTGATATCTGTAAAATATACCTCCGCTCTGCAACTACAGAATGAAACTCAGCAGTGGGGAGTGTCAGGCATCAGCAGAGCAATCACAACGATGATTAGTAGCTTCACTTCTGATGGATGGCAGGAGAGTATCTCACTGTGTGGTCGAGCCTTTCCATTGGATAGCCGATTACCCCGTTTTACCAGGAACAGAACTGGCTTCCACACTTCTCATCAAACTACAGGTATGTCAGACTTGCACACCAGGCATGTTTGGAGCGGCTCATTCAAGTTCTAGAGCATTAACTTTCATTTGGTTCACAACGCCATTTGAACTCACAAAATAACCGCACTGAGACGGGTCTCGAGCCTCTTCCAAGAGAACTGCAGCGCAGTTTGTTAGGAGTGGGAACATAATCCAAAGCAACTACAGGAAACAACCCTAAAATGCATCCTCAACTGGTATGAACACCAGAGAAAGAAAAATACAGCAAAGAGTGCAGACAAATCCATCATGCTTAGCTAAAGTTACAGGGACTGCAATCGGATTTGTTTTGATTCCTCTCACTGCCAAAATCTCTCAACTGGCAGGATGACAGACACAAGCTACTTATGGGTCACGTCACTTTTTTTTTTTTCTTTCTTCTTCTGGGTTTCTTCTGGGCAGCATGAAACTAAACAAACCAAATACAAAAACACAACGTCGACTTTTCCACTCACTATGGTTTGGACCAGACAAAACAAAATGTAGATGTGATTGCACCCTGAAACGATTGTGATAACCTGGCCAGAAAAGAACTATTAAGACAGGTCTGACCAAAGGGACAAAAAATGGTGCAGTTTGGATACCATACTACCTATAATATGAGGCAGTGGGCAAAACAAAACAGGGCACTGCAAGAAATCAAATGCAGCCGAGTAGCACGAGTCATGTTATGATGTTCAGTTGCGTGACAGTCTGGTCCCCACACAGCCACGGATCCCTTCAGTAGCTCCATTAAACACACGCCACTTCTCAATGCCCCAACAGGCACACTGCGGTTTGTTTGCTTGGTCTTCCTATGATGAACCATCTTCAAGCTGCTCGGCCTGAAATGGGTAGCTGAGGGCAGGCGGAAACCCCTGGCTCCTTGGCTGATCATCCAACAAGATCACATCCTCCACATCTGTCCCCCTGTACCTCCGTCTACAGATCTTCACTGTGACTTTGCGCCCCTGAAAGGCTTTTAGGGCTTCTTTAGAGGCCATAGCCCTGGCAGCAGACTCGTCTCGCCCATATCCTGTACCCATGTAGACAGTCTGACAGCGAAGCTCACACACATGGCCTTCCTTCTGCGTGCGGCCTGCCGGCAAGTCTGGAATGTCCTTCAGTGGCACAAACACACAGCTCAGGCTCTGTTTGCAGGACTCCACGCAACTGCGAAGGATCTCAAAGTGGTCCAAGTTAGGACCAAAACCCCCAGCCGACACCAGCTTCCAGGCCACAGCCTTGTAGAGGCGGTTGAAGAAGGGCTGGTGCTCAGCGGGAGCCTGTGGCGCAGGTCCGGATTTCTGACTTGATGGCCGTGCTGCAGTCCTCCCAGCGGGTCGACTGTCCACCTCATTAGGCCCAGCTTTGGCCCTTTTCGCTCCGCTGTCAGCATCGCTCCCTGTAAATGATAAAACAGGCGATACAGTGAGGGATTCCACACAGCAACCCCCTTTAATAAGGAAACAGACAGAGTCCAGGCTCAGTTGTAGGCGTCTAGAAGACAGCCTATGGGTAATTAGACCAAAATGGCGCTGTCATAGTAAAGAGCATTGAAACATCACCCAGACAGTGGTCATTATCAGGTCTAACAACCTGCAGTGAGTTAGTGGGAATGTACAGAGTCCTTCCCACCATATAAATGAATCATAACTTGTGCGTAATCACACCTCCAATGAAAGCTATTCAACTTCGACATGATTTAGGTCCTCGTCTTACCCGTGGTGTGTTCGAATGGGTCCAAATCAGAAAAACTGCAACATGTTTACTTTGTGGCAGTTGGCATTGGTTTACTTACCTTTTCCACTGCTAAATGGCTTACAAAATTGTTACGACTGTTTAGGTTGTAAAGTTAACGGTATTTTACTATTTTCAACAAGCTAAAATTAAAAACATTGTGAGAGTAGTTGGACACCAATAAAAACCAGCCAATCAGCTTTGGTAATGCATTATTCTCGAATTATTTTCTTGCCTTAGTCTGATTGGATTCTTACTTCAGGATTCACCTGGAAGAGAAAACCCCTCCCAGGCAGACCAGGGAGCAGTTGGTTGGTTCAACCACACCACACAAGGCAGGCGTGAAAGTGATTTTAAAAGAGACTACTTTGTTGAAAATGTGCATTACCAGTTGTGGCATTCCTCTTTCCTCTAGCCATGATTTCATCTCTTGTCGTTCGAACTGGAGTATCATGGACAACTATTTCTTTGCCCATCTCCTTGATTTTGTCCATTACGGCCTGTGGGTACCTAAGGGGACAGAAAGACACACAAAGACTCCTGATCTGTGCGCCTTGATCTTTAGCTGCCAAAGTTTATCATTCTCCTTTGTCAATGTGCTGTACCTGCAGCCGAGGAAAACGTTATTGGCCCAGACCATGGAGAGAGACAACAGCCTGTCGAGACTGCTGCTGGGGATTCCTTGCTGAATTGTGGGGAAAGCCTCCATATTTCTCAGGATGAACTCCCTTCTGCCACACCACTGCTTGTTGGTCTCGTAATACCCCCTGAAAGTCTCCACCCACTGGGCCAGCTGAGGGTTCTGGCCCAGGTACTCTGAGACAAGGTCCTCGCCACTCCTCTCCTCCGCCATCACTAAAAATAACATCAAATAACACAGCATGGAAATATCACAGCTGCTCGTTTGTTAAGTGGTAGCTAACGTAAGCGTAGCAATCATAAAGTTTTACTTAGCAACTTAGGCTAACTAGGCTTTACATCAAGTACGTGGGACAAACTATATAGCTTTCTAAGTACTAATGAGCATATTCAGACCTCATTGCATCTGCAACGGCAGTGTTTTGTTTCTTTTTTTACCTGGTATTAGTTAGCTAAGGTTTTGCTGATGGCTGTCGGCAAGCCAAGCTAATATCTGCTAAGTTAGCCCGGTCACAGTAGAAGCACCGGAAGCTACGCTAGGGACAAACATAACGTTACAAGCTTAGGAATGGCAGTGTGTAAAGCGTTATCAATAGCTAGTATAGCCTGACGTTTTTAACTTGTAACTATGAGATACTAACCTTAATAAGCTCTCTCCGTTGCCAGATGTAGCTAGCTGGCTACATGACCGAACGATAACGTAAGGCTACTTCAGTTAGGATCAATTGAACTACACTTCCCCAAAACACAATGTTAGCGGTTGTTTCCACTGGGAGGCTTCTGCTAACTTTCACTACTTTTGTTAACGTCGTTATTTCGCCAAAAGGCGTTTTGTGCCCTGAAGCAATAGATCGGCGCGTTGCCTTCACAATCTAGCTCTGCGAAACCCAATAACTGTCCTTTCTGTCATTTTTTAAAGCAAAATAAACAACATGGAATGTCAGAGACGACGAATGTCAACTATGGAATGTCAAAGACCCATAATGCTTTGCGCAAGGACGTAAACAAACTGCGACAGGCAGCCCAATCGACAGTTTGTATGGGTGAATGAATGACAAGCTCTCCACAAAATTATCAGTTTCCATTCCTAGCAGGTGAATTAAGATGATTCACGAGCTTCTGTTGGCACTTAGTGGATACCCTGGGGCGATTTTCACATGGAACAAACGAACAGGTTTACAGGTAAAACGAATAACGTTTCTGATCCCGAGGAAGATAGCCAAGCCAAGCTACTATTTGTGCTAGCGTTACAGTGCATGCATCTGTTAATCCTACTAACTATAAATTAGATTCTAGGTGGAAGGAAGGAAATGCGTTGGCTTGCGGCTTGTGCATAAGTCAACTCTCTGTATCAGAGGCACATAGTGGTTGTACTGACATGAAACCCTTTGCTTCGACCACAGGTGTCCCAGGACCTCCCCTTTCTCCACCCCAGTGAGACCAGTGTCCTCAATCGCCTCTGTAAACTGGGGTCGGATTACATACGCTTTACAGAGTTCATAGAGCAACATACTGGCCATGTCCACCAACAAGTGAGAAAACGCCTTTTGGACAGATTTGGCTGCATTTCAAATCAAAATGTATTGATGGTGTTTGAGGAAGCTATGGAAGGTCTAGTGTCTAGTTTCCTATTCTGGGTATAACCAGGGACCTGCTAACTGAGTAAAGACATTTTACTGAGTGGATTTTTCTTAACAATACACATGAGGAAGAAAAGGGAAATGAATAAGGTTAATAACCTTCCTATGACTTCTTCATTGACCAGAATGAGAATTTGACAGATTTAGGCATCAGTCTTTGTTAGGGAGTATACTTTAAATAAATAAATGATATTAAATGAAATGTTGTTTCCTTGACCTCTAGGAACATCACACAAACCAGCCCAACCAGGCTGGACTTAATGGGATTTACCTGCGGGCTTTCTGCACTGGGCTGGACTCTATGCTGCAGCCCTACAGACAGGCACTACTGGATCTTGAACAAGAGGTATGAAAGATGACACAGCCTGCGGCATATCAATACAAGATATGGCACTCATAGTAATCAGTAACTTGTGTGTTCTGTGTTTTAGTTCCTTGCAGATCCACATCTGTCGATATCCCATGTGAATTATGTGCTTGATCAGGTAATGAAATGAAATCCATCTTTTGGTGTTATTAGTAAGATTATTTTTTGTTGGAATTCTATTATAGATGATCACAATGGAAAATCTTTTCTCCAGTGGAAACTTGCCTGTTTGCCTCACAGCTGTAATCTTTCTTTGTTAAGTTCCAGTTGCTCTTTCCCTCCGTGATGGTGGTGGTGGAGACAATAAAATCACAGAAGGTAAGGATCGCTTAAAGGAATAGTTCAGCCCCAAAACCAAACACACAGTGAGTTATCCCCATCGCAGCCTTCTCCCAAACTATTAAAGTTAACAGGGCCGTCATGTTACATGTTACTCAAAAAACAAAAAAATCAGATTTCTCCAAACAGCTCATTCAGCATAATTCAAGTGTTTTTTTTAGCCAAACGATTGCACTGTGGGTCCGACTCCAAGCGTCCAACATGTACCACCACATTATCCCCCATATTTTCCTCACTGACGACGCTCAGGTCGTGTGCACCCTACAGTAGCAGGCGGGGCCGTCCACCAGAGAGCTGTAGTGTGTGTACGACCAGAGCGTTTGTCAGTGAGGAAAATATAGGAGATAGAGTTACTATTGGACTTTTTCACCCAGAGTGCAATCGTTTTACTGGAAAACACTTGGATTATGCAGCATGAGATGTTTGGAGAGAGATGAGTAAACCTAGAGCACCAGCTGGGTGACAGAGCTGAAGGAAACATTGCCATCTGCTCCTTGTCTTCTCTGTTTCGTTTAGATCCATGGCTGTCAGATCCTGGAGACGGTGTACAAACACAGCTGTGGAGGGCTTCCCCCCGTACGCATGGCTTTGGAGAAGTAAGTCACTTCAATGTGGGGAAAAATACTAAATCCAAGTTTTAGAGTTACATGAAATGCTTATTTTTTTCATTGGACCCAATGCAGGATTCTTGCAGTGTGCCATGGTGTGATGTACAAGCAGCTGGCAGCTTGGATGCTGCATGGATTGCTGCTGGACCAAAGCGAAGAGTTCTTTGTGAAGCAGGGTCCCAGTGCAGGAGGGGCTGCTGCCAACCAGGAGGAGGAGGAGGAGGACCTGGGAATAGGAGGTTTGAGTGGGAAACAGCTACGAGAACTCCAGGACCTGGTGAGAGCTCCGACCGAACGTGGTAGCAGGTCCACATCCAACATTAGGCAAGATGTCAGCACCTCTTTGATTCAAGTCTTATCCACCACTGTGTTGTTGTGCAGAGGCTGATCGAGGAGGAGAACATGCTAGCTCCCTCTCTTCAGCAGTTCTCCTTACGAGCAGAGATGCTGCCGTCTTACATTCCCATCCGAGTGGCTGAGAAAATCTTATTTGTGGGAGAATCCGTCCAGATGTTTGAAAACCACAACCACAGTCCATCCAGAGCTGGTAGTTATGCTACGATCTAGTTGGAGTCTGTCATACTCTCATTTTTATGTGTGACCAAATAACAACACATTGTCTTTGGTTTCACTATCTAGGCTCCATACTGAAGCACCAAGAGGACATGTTTGCAGCTGAGTTGCATAGACTCAAACAGCAGCCCCTTTTTAGCCTGGTGGACTTTGAGAATCTGATTGACGGCATCAGGAGCACAGTGGCCGAGGTGGGTCATATGGAAAATATTATTGCTGTCTTTTTTTCTTTCACCTTGGTAACCCCCCCCCCCCTGCAATATTTTTTGCAATATAGAACAAGGTAAAATATAAATTTTCATGAAATTGAGACAGAACATTTTCAGCTGCAACCTTAAATTGTATATTCTTTTGATGGCTCAATAAATGTCAACACAAATAAACTATCTTTAAGTAACTTAACTAATAAATAAAATAATAAAAAAGTCCCCTAGTAATGCAGCTTTTAAAGTTGGAAAAACAAGAATTGTCTATAAGCTGATACAAAAATATAATTCATGTTAGCAAAAACCAATTCAAGTAAATGAAATGACTTCATGACCACGTAACAAAAACCTGAATCAGCTTTATTCGCCAAGTATGTGTACACATACAAGGAATTTGACTCCGGTTTCTCCATTGCTCTCTATTACTTACATAGAATAGACATACAGCAAAAACAAGGACAACAAAGATGAACAGCTAGACATAAATATAAACATTTAACTATGTGCAGATGTAAAATATATATAAAAAAACTATGAAAATTGTGAACAATAGTGCAATGATGCAGAAATAAATATGGGATGGTTCTGTACAGGTTACTTTATACACATGAGGTAGATGGATATGACCGGATATGAATGTATACAGTATCTACAGTATATACAGTATCTACAGCGTGCTTAGATTGTATTGACAAAGATGATATATTAAAAAACTGTGTTTAAAAAAACTACAAATATAATTAAGAATAAATAGTTACAGGATGTTTGGTGGTACAGGGTTTTTGCACAGGGATTGTTTCTGACACTGTATGATTGATTGAAGTGTTCATCAGAGTGAAGGCCTGTGGGAAGAAGCTGTTCTTGTGTCTGGTTGTTTTGGCGTACAGTGATCTGTAGCGACGGAGGTTGAGCGTGTCGCCAGCTTTAAGTTTCTGGGTGTCCACATCTC